>JAGYYJ010002574.1:0-15164 GCA_019671005.1 Hibiscus mutabilis
GAGAGGTCTAAAATCATGGATGGCAAAGTATTTGATGTCTAAGTGGTCCTAAAAAGAATTTGGTACTTGATGTCAAAGGCCTCAAAATTTAATATGGCTCCCGAGTTTTAGGGTTCGGGCAACGGGTTTGTTCCCACTAGGGCTAATGCTTTTTTTATTCATTTTTTATACTCATTTTTTCCCTGCATGCCTATTTTATGACAATCAGAAGTTTTGTAGAGTAGAAGACCAAAAGTTTTGTTAGCTTAAGGGAAAGGTTTTTTTTCGGAGGGGGACATGCACCCTTTCAAAAGGATTTTGTTTTTATTTTAGGGCTATGTATCCATAGATTTTATGTTGTCCAAACCCTAATTTATACTTTATTTTAAATACAATTTTTGATTCGGGGGCTCCATTTATATTTGAATTTGAAGTTAAAAAACTTTATTTTAATAACTTGTCCTAACGTTTTTTTTGGCAAAACTTGGGTTTTTAAACCCAAATGTAAAACCCCCCACAATATTTTAATGGTGAAAATTAAAGTTTAAGAGGTAAAAAAAATGGGATTTTGCTACCATGGGGACCCATGACCTTATTATGTACTGAGCTTTAGCCATTTAGGCTAAGGCCCTTTGGTTTTAGCCACCCTCGTGATTTCAATAAATTGGGTCAACCAAAATTAATTATAACCGTTCACTACCACCAGCATTGAATGATCGAAAACCCAAAAAGAGATTAGAATTTTAACATATCACCTTCCCCAAATCCCCCATTTTGATCTTTGATGGGCCGTGGCATCACCCGGTGATTGGACACCCCCCTTCCCCCCAACCACGCCCATGGCCACCCCCGCCATTCCATGATGTTTGTCAAAAGCTTGAAAACCAAAAACCCCCAAAGGTCACCACTTTGTGATTGTCGCTTATTAGCCCTGCATCCCACCGTTTTTTGTTCCCATGCCCCCAAGGGCCGACTACTTTGAGATCTCACCCCCCTCCGAAAAGAGGCTAGAAGTTTCGGGGGGGAAAAAACCATGGAATTTTTGATTTTTCGTGGGTTTCCCTTGTTATCATTACAAAAAGCAAAAAAAACCCCAAAAAGTTTTTTCATTGTTTCTTTTTGTGTTTTAAAATTTTTTTTGGGGTTACACGTTTTTTCGCGTTTTTGGGAGGGTTTTTTCACCTTTATGGGCCTTCTCCCCGATTTCCGGGAATGGACCGGGCCAAAACGGTTGTTTTTAAACACTAATCGCGACACGATAATGGACCGCCCCCCGGGTGCCCCTTGTGAGTAAACCCCGCAATCAACTCGGGAGAACCCCCGAGCAATTGGTACCAATGCGTCCGTTGCCCGATGTCGTTGACTTTAACAAAGTAAAATTTTTTGAAACCCCATTTTATGCAAAGGTCATAGTCTGGAAAAACCCCAAAGCCTCAAAAACCCTTAAACCCCGGGATGCTTTTTATTTTAATTTTTGTTAAAAGCAATGGAAAAATTAATTTGTATTTTTTAATTTAAATATTCACGTTCCTTTTTCCGGATTTTGGAGCGCGATTTGGTTGAGTGATCAAAAAGACATGAATACGATGTTGCTCGACCCAGGAAATTTACCCCTCTTGATTTTTTGAAACACTGATATTGGGTTAATGTTAAGATTATGTTTGGGGAAAATTTTTGGAATATGTTAAAGAAAAATGATTTAAAAATAAAATAATGGTGAACTAGTTAAGAGAAATATTCAAAAAAAAGGTTGATAATAAAGGTTTTTGGAGTTAGAAATTAAGTAATAAGATATTTTAATTTCCAAATTTATTATTCTTTTTATAAACCCCAAATATTATTATGAAATGACAAAAATAATTGAGGTGGAGAATAACTAAGATACCCCTTGATAATGGGAAAAAGATCTGAATCATTTACCGAAAACAACTAATTCATTTTAAATTTCCCCTCTACTTGGAAAATTTGTAAAAGATTTATCCCTCCTTTTAAATACTTAATAATCTTGAAAAGTTCAAAGATAAATTTATTTTGTTTTTTGTATGTCTAAATTAAAAAAAATAGGGAAAAAACTAAAAAGATTGAAATAAATAAAAAGGACCAAAATCTGAAAAATGAATTGATCAAAAAGGGTCGTAATCCAAAAAGAATGAAGATCCGAGCACCAAAATTTTAATTCTTGAATGGTGGATAAACCAGTTTTTAAAGGGTGAATTGTTTGGGAAAGTTTGAAAGTGCCCCCTGACTAAAAAACCATGAAAATGCTTAAATGATTAAATATTACGGGCTTGAGATAATGAAGTTTGGAAAACCAAAATTTCGGGAAAGAAAAAAAAAATGCCCCCCGTTTGGCACATTAAACTCATTCTTTCTTTTCAATATTGGGAATACTTTGAAGACATGGTACATTCCCCTTGGGTTTAGTTCATGGAAATCCGGGCCAATACTTATAATTGATAATAATTTTTCAATGACTTGGAGGAGGATAAGCCATTAGAAGTCTTGTTACTAAATTTCATTTTGCTACTCTTTTGATTAAATTAAAAATTACCTTAAAAGTTAAATAAAAACCCCTTTTTGAGCAAAAAAACAACTTTTTTATACCCAATTTGATTGACTTAACTATCTAAATTCCCAAAATCTATCCCGATATATCAAAATTTTGTTAATCATGATATCCTGGAAAATTTTCAAAATCTTGAGGTATAATTTTAATACCGATGAGTCTATCTATCGAATTTCCCTTAATAAGGTTCTTGATTCTAAAATCCTAGAATAAATTAAAGTTCGGTTTTTTCCTTTAGCAAGGACCCTTTGAAGATGGATTAAACCATCGGTGTCCATGTTTTAAATTATCCCCCTTTTTGGGAAAACCCGTTATCTTTTTCAAAGGACCCTTTTTTTTGTTGGTTCCCATTTTGATATAAGCAACGATTCATGGTTCATGATACTTTTTTTTTGGAAACATTTGTTTGTACCCCAAAACCCCTATTCTATTGAATCCAAAATTTTTTACAAAAAAATGTTTTATTGGACGATTTTGATTGGGAAATGTTACCCCCCCCGGGTTTTTGCCGTTTAGGTTCCTAGCTTCGCTGGGGAAATTCCTTGGGTTTTTCCCTTTAGGGGAAATTTTGCCGGATCAAAGGAAACCCCCTTGGCTGCCTACCCCCTGTGGTTTAAATGCCGAGGTTTCTATGCGTGGGGAAATTTCCCCCGGATCAAGGGGCCCCCTTAGGCGGACCCCCTTTAAGGGTTTAAATTTTTTTTATAGAGCAGGGGGGGCCGCAAGAAAGGGAGGGTGTTAAGTAATACCAAAATTTTCATGTCTCCTTCTTTCCCCGAGAAAAAATTCTTGTTTCCGACATTTTCATGACCCTTCGATTTGCTTTTGTTGGGAAAACCAAACCCCCCTTTAACCCCGAAAAATATATTTTTTTTACATTCTTTGGATTGTAGAATGCTTTTGAATTCAAGTTCAAGTATTGAACAACCATTTTCCCCAAAGAATGAAAACATGATTATATTGAAAAAGGACTTTAAACCCCTCCCCCCCTAGTGCAAGACCAAAGAAGGAGTCACATGGGAATATTGAAGTAAACCGAAGATTTCCCCGAAAAACTTTTTTCCTTTTTTTATAGATGCAACATTATTAACCATTTTTACATAAAAGAAGTGAAATTCAACTAAAATTTGGGCCAATTGACATCCAAGCAATTGGACAAATTAAAAAATGACAAATTTAGGGTAATAAAATTAAGTTACCAATATTCAATTGTCGTTTCAAGCTCCCGATTAAATTTCAATCAAATTGATCACCCAAAACTCATCCAATTGCAGCAACAAGCTAAAAAACGTAAAAAGACAAATTTACAAATTTTAACTAAAAAAATGGTGGGGTGTATCGAACCCGGCCTTCCGAGATTTTCCCGGGACCCCCATTTTCAAACCAAAAGCCCTCAAACCCCCTCTTTATCAAACAGAATCCCAAATTTGTTTTCCGTATCAACAAAACTGGGCGACCCCCCTTTAAAAAAAGGGCATTGCCGGTCAATGGCATCCCCTGTTTGATAAAAGGGGCCCGGAATGAAATTTTTTTGGCCGATATTACGAGATTCCAAACTATTAAACATGCTTCTAATATATAACCCAAAAATAAACAAAGGGTCGATCCCCAACCAAAATTTTCAAACATTAACCACTCTAGCATCAAATGTCAAATGGGAACCTATAGGACCCCTTAACGCCAAAAAACTCAAAAAACCCTATCAAAACATAAACCAACCAATAAAGGACCATTAAAGTCAAACGCCCCGCTTGCTCCCAATTTAACATAATATACCAAAATCAACAACCCCCCTTTTTTACTAACTATAGTTTTTTAAAAATATTTTGTAGGGTTTTTTTGATCCCTTTGTTAACCTTTAAATTTTTTTTCTCTGATTGATGGACAAAGAGAGCGTGCACATAAGGTTTTGTGAGGGGTGTCTAAAACAGACACCATCAATATTTAAAAAATTTTTTTCCCTTTACTTGGGAAAAATCATTTCAATTAACGTTAAAAAACCGTTTAAACCATCCAATTAAAACCATGCACTTAACAATTTAAAAACCAGCATATCAAACCATATGCAAGTGTATCATGTTAAAAAAATCTCCCTAAAATAATATAAGCCGCCATGATAACAACCATATAAAAGCTTAAAGAGTAAACATTATAGATCACTTATACAACATAAAATTCCCTTGATACATCAACAATTATTTGGGTTACAAGGATTATTAACGTTCCACTTCCAAATATTATGGGTAACGGGTTCAAAAATGTTCACACAACACTTCAAGCCATCTCAACCAAAACTGGGGCAACAACCCAAAGCAAAGGGAAAAAACCCATGGGGGAAAAACCCCAAAAATCGGGTTTGGCGTTTAACCCAAAAGACAAGGGGCCCAAAATTTTCGTCCAAGGGATTTGGAGAGAAGACCACAACCTCCCTCCCAAACTTATTTATAGTGTATCAACCCATGCGCCTATATCCGAAACATTTTTTTAAAAAATCACTTGCCAATATAATTCACATTTAGCCTTGCCTTTTTGTTTTTTTAGCATATATTTAAAACCCTTTTCCAAAGCAAAACTCATGCTTTAAAACAAGATAAAATGTATACTTATAAGGATCACTTACTATGCATCCTTCATATCTCATGATTAAAAAAGTATATCACATATAAACATGCTTTAATAATAGGTATCATGTAATAAAAACCAAGTGCATAAAACTTTTCGAAAAACAGGGCACCGGCCAAATGCTCATTATCCAAAGCCTAACAAGGATTGCTTAATTCAACCCGACATTCCCATTGCGTTACGCCAACACCGTGGCTTACCCCTCATGTCGAGTGATACCTCTTATCACCGACTTTTACGATCACCATGGGAGCTAGAGTTCAACCTCTTCCCCGCCAACCACTCACACGAAAAAAAAAACCCCAAGCCCCCGCCGACATCCTTCCCCTGAACCAACACATAAAAATTTTTTAATCAAGCCAACATGTAATCTTCATTTTTGCACCAAACCATAGCGAACGATCACAACGATGTTCATCACTCGACACCAACTCGAGCAAAATGCTCAAAACGAACAAACTATCCCTTTCATAATTTCCTACAATGTTTACCAACCAAAGATATGAACTCATGTTTCTTGTCATCCAAGATCTAACCCCCGATACTTTTTTTTAAACATTGGGAAAAACCCCCAATTCACATCCTCGCCCCATGGGAAAGCCACGTTTCACCAACTATAAGCATCACCTTGTAACAGGACACCGCAATCCCAACATACTGCATCATTACCCATCCGATCCAATATCCGATCGACCGGCCATCCAACCCTTGATGCCTGATACAAAACCATGATACCAAACCACCCAAATTAGAAACATTCCAATGGAAAAACTTGTTCCCCAAAACACTGGTGCTTCACTTGCACCCAACAACAAAAGAAACCCGGGGTCATCGCTAATTAAAGGGCCTTTCACAACCCGCCCATTGTGGTGGTACTTTCCCCATATAATAGTGAGGAGGCAGAGGTATCCTCCATGGGGAACAACATTCTCCGACTTCTCCCCGCAGCATCAATCACAGATCATAACTCTCCTCACATTATGTAAAACAATTAGGATGATAAAAAACCCAAAAACAAAACAATTGGGCCCGCTCTAGAAGGACCCAAGACTTCCATTTAAAAATCAAAATGTACTATGATCCCAAAGGAAAATGGTTTTCCCCAAATTTTCCCCCAACAGGGCATAAAGTAACAATGTAAATATCGAAACACCGATAGCAACAAAGATATAACCACAACAACATCACAACATTTACCAACCTTACCCTATTTATCGCAAACCTCCTGAACACCAAATGTAACCTCATCGACGCCTAGTCGCAAGACCGGAAAGGTTACACGGGTTTACTAAAAAAAACCCCGGGAAGGTTCACTAAAACGACCCTTTTATTTTTATCTTTCTAGATGCAAAATTATTAACCTAAGTGACATACCGCCTTTTAAAATTACAACTCAATCGGCGATTTGATATCTAATTGAAACTTTATTTAGGACCATTGAAATTTGAAAAAATTTTAGGGGGTTGGGGTTGTCAAAAAAGTTGTCAAATTTTAATTTGTTTTATACAACTGCAAATTTTAGCCAAAAATTTATCATCTAAACTACTTAATTGCATTCACATTAATCGGACCAAAATGTAAAAAGTTAAAACATCGAAGATTCCAAATAACCAACTTACCTAACACCGACGGGACGCTTGGGCACGATCAAGAACCCTTTATGGTTTATAACCAAATTTATGGCACAAAAACGACCGATAAACTCTTACCAAATGCCTAGCCATTTAGCTGCGCACCGAACGCACCAACCCGCACCGGCACCAGCTTGCCGGGGGTTAATCGACAAAGGGGGGTTGCATACCGACACGCTTTCCGGAAAATCTTTCTGAACATGTTAACCAAGCAACCACTTAATCATGCCGACATGCAACAAAAAAAGATCAAAAACCCCCCCCAAAACACAAAAAATCAACATACGTATATTCGATCCAAAAGAACCAACATGCAACCAGAACCAAGCCAAACGAGATACTAAAAAATAAACATGGCATAAACCAAAACAATAGGCCATTTACAATACCAAAACAAAATATAAACTTGTCAAACAGGGGTTCAAAACATCTCCCAAAACCATAAGGAATCCCCATTGCCCTTATTAACATAGTTTACTTTAGAAACATAATTCGACAAGACCGGATCACCTTCACTTGCTTGCTGCCTTTGAACCTTTTAAATTTCTCAATGATGGACAAAGAGAGCGTGGGACACCAGGCTTAGGGGAGTGCTCAAAAAAAAACACACTATCAATGCATTTTAAACCGATTTTATACCCCATTGAAATCATTTTTAATCCATGATTAAATATCGTTAAAAAAAACATGATTTCAAACCTGCACTTTTTCCATTTAAAACCGCATATTAAATCATATGCCAATATTAAACCAAAGAACATTGCTAACCTCAATTTTGTTTTTCCCCTCAAATAAGAAAGAAAAAGTAAAATGAAAATCCATTATAAAACAGATAATTAACAATTATATTGGCTCAAAAGGGATCATCAATGTTCCTTTTTTAAAACCACAACATCAAACGCGATTATTTGTTCTCCAACACATTATACATTCTCACCGACAAAAAAGGGAAATTTTAAAAAACCACAAATAATTAGAAATCATTTGAAAAGGATTAAAATTGGGGAATTTTCAAAAAAAGAGCATCATTAAATCTAAAATTAAACCTTTTCCCCATAAATCAAAATAATTAGAAATCATTTGAAAATTTAAGAATGGGGAATTTTTTTAAAAGAACCATCAAAAGGAGAAAAAAACCCCTACCTAAAGTTTAAAATTTCCCCCAATTAAGTTTTTTACACTAAAGAACAAAAAAATCAATGAGATTTGGGGAAAAAAGTTGAAAAATCCATTAGAAATCATTGCTTAAGTGACATTCCCCAAACTTGCTGAGAAATAGATGTTTTAAGAGATTTTGAGAAAAACTCAAGAGAGAAAAGATTAATTTTGTTTTAGGAATAATCCCACCCTTTTAATAAATCCTCTTAATCATTTAAAAAACATTTTTAAAACTAACCCAAATTAAGAGAAAAAAGATAAAACTTTTTGGGATTAATAGCCCCTTGAGATTCTAAGTTTTCCCTTTACAAAAAATAAAAAAGTTTTCACTTTTACTTTTTAAAACCCCAAAACCAAATTTTCCCAAATCTTTTTTTTCCAAAATCGACTTTTAAAAATCAAATATATTTAATAAAGATTTTAAATTTTTTATTTTTACCCTTTTTAAATATATAGACCCCAAACTTAATAAAATGCCCCACGGGCCTAATCAACCCCTTTAAACCCATGGGGCCCAAAAGTCAAAAATGGGATAAAGGAGATAGAAAATTTGAGATTACCAACAGAAAAATTTTTATCCATTGACAAAGTTTTTACCAAAAAGAACGTCACACTAAGTTACTTGTATTAGAATAAAAGTGTTTGATCTTTTTGTGGGAGATTGTTGAGACCAAAGACCAAATAAGATGTTTTAAATGACATTTTTAACTTTTTATTATAGGTTCAATTACTTTCAGTTATTCAAAGAAAAATAAATAAATAATAAAAAGTCCAAAATAATAGGTTAAGAATTTTTTATGAGTATTATTGTGTGATAAACAAAATAATAATTGATTAATATGTAGTTGGTTGATTAAAACGTTTCTTTTTAATGGAGATGTAAAAACAAACATAAGATGTATTGAGAACGCAAAACTGGATCGATCGCATGGATGTTTTTTGGATCATTAGGGAAATCACAACATTGCCATAATGATAACTAGCAATCTCAAACTTGATTTTAAAATTTATTTCAAAAATGGGGGAATTTTGATAGCAAAAGCCCCGTCAGAATGATAATATAAAAGGTATATTGGGTCCATCACAACAAAGGGATAGGGTTTATCAAGTAGATTTCTCCCCTTCTAAAAGAGTAATATCATAGGCCATTGATTGGGGAGACTAGAAATGCATACCTGTCAAATAAGTTGATAGAGAATAAGTTATTCGTTATAATAACCCAAAATATCAAGTATTAGAGACTAAAGGACGTCCGACTTGTGTCCAATCTAGATAAAAGGACTTAAATGATGTAAACATGAAAAAAAGTTTAAACACAAGAGGTTAGGTAAATCATGATTTTTTGTATAGGGACAATGAAATTCGATGTCCCATTGATTGTAAATATAATTTTAAATTTCATAACATTACATGAACTGGGGACACCATTTTGAAAACAATATTAAACGAATTATATTGCAAATTCGGTTACTTTTAGTTAAATTAATATATATTTATATATATAATTTTAAATATTAGATAAATATTAAAAGAAAATAATTAATAATTATGAATCTTTAATATATAAATAAATAACATTTAAATATTTTATATTGAAATCCTAATTAAATTTTAATTGAGATTATATAATTTAAAATCCAATTAAATTGAATTGGGGTTATATAAATAAATTGAAATTTAATTGTTGAATTGGGGTTAATATATTTTAAACATATATATTGAAACTTAATAAAGTTAAATTAGATTACATATATTAATATATTATTTTCTAAAGAAATGTCATGACCGAATTACCACTATTCATAAAAATTGAATGACCAATAACTGCTTAATTAGCTTAAATGCTAGGACCAAGTGTTATTATCCCCCTTTTGAATAAAAATTTTAAAAAATTTATTTTTTTTCTTTTAATCCAATAAAAACATTTATAATAATTCCTACATTCACTTTAATTTAAAAAGTCACAAATGGTCACTAAACTTTGATCAATTATTCAGGTAACCAAACTCCAATTGTTTTGTTACCACCATTAAACTTTAATTTTTGTCAATTGGCAGACCAAAACAATCGTTAAAAGAGTGATGTGGCTATTAAAAAAAAATTTTTTTATATTTAAAATATTTATTCCATGTTTACATATCAAACAATTTATTTTAATTTTAAAAGAAATAATAAAAATTTTAAACCTTTATTTTTTCAATTTGACCCTATTTTAAAGGAAATTAACATTTTATTTTACCCCAATTATAAACTAATGTATCTTGTCCCCCAAGGCCCCCATACCCAATCCATTCAAAAATTTCCTTTAAATTTAAATTGTAGCATCTTTTGTAATTTGATAGGGAACCAATACATTAAAAAAATAATCAAAAACGAATGTAAAAACCTTTTTTACTTTTAAAGAACCCTTTTTTTATTAAGCACCAAAAATCATGGGGAAAAAAAGTTTATATAATCAACCCCTTTCCCCCAAAAAAAAATTCATTAGTAAAAAAAACCGAGATCTATAAATAGAAATTTCCTAATACCCACTAATATTCTTTTTAAGTTAAAAATAAATTTAAAATTTTGACCCTTATTTTTCCCCAAACATCATCTGAAAAAATATAAGCATTTCCATTAAAAAACTAAAGGTAACAAAATAAGCTTGCAAAGTTGTTAAAAAAAATACCTGAAAATATTCCCGAGAGAGAGCTCTTGCAACATGGAACAACCCGATATCTCAAGCATTTCCATTGTTTTGGACATTTTCTAATTTTGATAAATTTGTAGTAGTGGTTTAAATTAGAAAAATTTTTTTAATTTTAACTTCCGAAAAATTAAAAGAGGAGTATGGAGTTCAAAGGGCTTTGTAAGTAGGAATTTTAAAGATGATGGGGGAAAAAGGGGATTGATGGTTTTAGTAATTTTATAACAAATTTGTTTAATTATATATATATATATATCTTTGAAACAATTTCACGATGTTTAAAGGATCTATTTTTTTGAAATTTAAATGATAGTTTTGGTATGGTTCAGGGGGGAGGGACAAGATAAATTAGTTATAACGAGATTAAAATAAAATATTAAATTTCTCAAATTTAAAAAATGGGTTAAATTGAAATAATGAGGGTTAACTTTATTATTTTTTTTCAATTAGAATTTGTTTGAATGCGTAAACGAGAAGATAAATGTGTTATTATAAAAAAATATTTTAACAAAAATCACTCTTTTTAAGGTTGTTTGTGTCGCTAAATTGAAAAAAATTAAAAGTTTAATGGAAACATTAAAGCAAAAAGTTTAGTTGAAATTTGGGAATAATTGGTAAAGTTTAGACCTTTTAACCCAAATTAAAGTGAACGAGGAATTATTTTAGAAAAAATTTTAATTTTTTTTTGAATTGAAAAAAAAAAGAAAATTTAAAAATAATATAAATATTTTAAAGATTTTATTTAAAAGGAAAATCTTTTGGTCTTTAAGATTTCAAAATTATAAATTAAGGGAAACATTCGGCAAAATGAATAGGGGTATATTATTATATGGATTTTCTCATTTACGAAGGAATTGGATTACAAAGTCTTATAAAGAACAGAGATTAGGGGGCCCTTAATATTTTTGAAGAAAATTCTTTTAAAAAGTTTAGGGTTTTTTTATGCTCGTTTAATTGGGGGAATAATAGAGGCAGCTTTTCAAGTTAAGAATTGACATCGTTTAACGATTGGGTATCTATCTTCCAAATTCAGAATTTGATTTTTAAAAAGAATTTTCAAATTTTTTTCACCCATGCCTCGATGATCTCAGGTGATCCCGGGTTTTTTTTCCATGCCAGGGGACCGGGGGACCCCAAATATTTGGCCCCCCTTTTTTTAAGGATTATATATTCTGGTCCTACTAAATGGGCTGTTAGTCCTCCATAGCAAAATGAATTTAAAAAGGGGCAATTAATTGTCCCTGACTAGGACTAAGAATCAAAAAATGCTATTTTTTACGATTTTTAAAAAATCAAAAAATGACCCTTCATTATTGTTTTTGTCGGGGCCCCCTTACCGATTAATCCCTTCTTCTAATACTATAAATGGGCAAATGAAGTGTAAATTAAACGTTAAATGAAATCAGGTCACTAGTGACGAACTCAGACGGATGAAGAATGGGGAACTAATTTTAACGAGAGGAAAATTCATTACAAAAAGAATTCTTTGTCCTTAACTCCCCCTTTTTAGCACCACATCCAAAAAAAAAAAATTTTTTAAAATTTTTAACCCTTTTAATTTTAAAACCCCAAACCCAAAAATAAACAATTAATTTTTTAAATCCCAAACCTATTTTTCAAACAGAATTATGAAAGGAGATAGTATAGGGGAGATGATTTTAATTTTTTTATTGTCAGGTCGTTTAAGGTGACGGATATTTTGACGGAGAGAAATAATTTTTCGTTAGAGGAAACTATAAAATTTTAATAAACTTTTAAAAATTTTAAAGAACGAAAAAAAATTTAATAAAAAATAAAAAATTTTCAAGTCATATTAAATTTTTAAATTTTCCAACCCTTTTATATATATAATCAAACAATATAAAAACAATGTAAAACATTTTATGACAGATGTAATTTAAGAAAAGAAAAGGGAAAAAAAATTTCATTTAATTATTTATTTAAAACAAGGATGATATACACAAATAGGATAAATGTATCAATCATTTGGCCGAGATATTGGTTGTATCATGATGTTTTTGAATAAAAGGAATATTTGATACACTAATATTGTAAAAAATTTATAAAATATATCATTTTCGTAAAATTTTATATCAAATTCTTAATCTTAAAATCTAACACTATACTCTAAATTTTAACACTCTAACCAAATTATAAAGCATACAACATAAACCCTAAACCAATTAAACCCTAAACTCCTAAATAACCTATTATTGGTTAAAATATTAAAAAAAATGTTTTGATTGTTTCACAGTTTTAAATTAAAATGTTTAAAAATAAAAAAAAACTGATCATAACAAATACATTCAATATTACCTAGAAACTAATCTTATTTGACCAAATTCAAAATAAAATAATCAAAATCAACTAAAAGAACTATATTCAAACAAACTTCTTTTAACAATAACTCGTACAAACATTATACATAGAAATAAGATTGAACACAAAAAAAAAATGAATCAAGATCACACTAATCTTAAATTAAGTCTCTCAACAAATGGAGTGAAGGATCATATGAAAAAATCGAGGGTTCGGAGGTGAATGGAACTGAAATGTCCCTCACTTGCAGCCCCTCCCTTTTGCAATTTATAATTGCTCAATGATATTTTTGCTTTTCCTTCACCCTTTGGGGATATGGGGCCCACCGAACCACCACCAAAATGCCTCCACCTAACACGCCGCTGAAAGGCGGCACGAACTTCTCAAACAACATAACACATCCATTGAGACCCCCGAATCCTGGGACTGGCAACTTAAGCCACTTAGACAAATGCAGTATTTACTGTTTCCCATCATCTCATAGAAATTTAAACCCCCCTTCGGGGGGTATTTATGTACTATGTTCGTCCTTCCCCAATGCCGAAGGATAGGTCTTGGTCCATGAACCCTCTGGCAAAGAATCCCAAAGATTCCCCCCCGAGATGCTGAATCCACCGATCAAACACGTTAATTTACCGTTTGGGAGGTTGATTTGTGACCGAAACACCCTTTGACTGGGTTAAATTTTTAATGTTTGCATTGAAAAAGAGCACAATCGAGTTCTTTTGTGGTGGAATCAAAAAAGCAGTTTCTGGTCCCTGTACTTAAAACCCATATACATATAAGTTTCCGTGTAATCCGGGTTAATAAATAAAAAAATTAGATAAAAATAAAAATAAAACGGATTTGTGTAATAGACATCAAAATAAATTCGGATAATAAATATGAGATAAGATATCTCCATCTAAATAATTAGAATATTCAAATACAGATATAACCCAAAGAAAAGCAAATTGAATTACCCCCACAAAAAATATAAGTCAGTCTCATAGAAAATCCATAGTCAAGACAAAAAAAATCATACACTCACCCAATCATGGCAGGGCATAAATGATCAGCACCGTTTTTATTCCAGACGGTACTTTTTTAATATCATGAAAAAACGACGGACGCCGGGTGGGGCGAACCATTCACGCAAAAAAAACAAATTGGGCCATCTTTGCTACACTGAACGGAAGGTAAAGACATGAGTTTTCAATCATTGGTGAAAATTTTTTGTCGACATCCATCCGATGAAATTTCTCCATGGGAAAATATGTTGCAAGGCCCCGTCGGGCACCGGGGCTCCCCCTTTTTGTAAACAATACCTTAATTGTTTCTCCATTTGTATCTACAATATCAAACAAATGGGTGCTGAAAAAAAAAATTACAGGCAAATCCTAGTCTAATGTGGGCCTGGGCTGCGGTTATGTTTAGAATCCCAAAACTGGGAAATAATTTTTAATTGAAGATCCAATTCAATGATGATAAAAACCGGGCATATTTAAACGACAACGAAAAAAAAGAAAAGTACGTTTTGTTTTTAATGTTTAACTTTGATATTCTTTTAAGGCTGAAGACAAACTTCGTTTGGGGCTTTTCTAAAGATTTGTTACCTTGGAAAATTAGCATCCCCAAAACATAGGGGCCTTCGGGAAAATAGTTGGGGTCCGGCAATTGGGCCCCATTATTTGTTTATTGAGCCGAGCTCTTTGGAGTCCGGGTTGAAATTATCCAGTTTGGGTTAACTCGGCTTTTTTTGGGGGGGAAACATTCGTTCAGAATACAGCGCTCGGGAAAAGTCCGGGGGTTTTAAAATTTTTGTTTCTGCTGTTGATGCTGATATTTGAACTGTCTTCCTTGTTTTCTCCTGCTGATTATCCAGTGAAGGAGCAATTCATCACTTTAAAACTTCGATGTTAAAAAAAATATTTTTTAAATAAGGGAAAAAATTATATTTTCTAAAAGATAATAGAATTTAAATTTTTATAAAATAAGACAATATAAAGTATAATTCCTCCCATTAAAAATTAGGTTTTTACCAAAAATTAAGGGGTTTTAATTTTTACTTTCATGTTCCACCCAATCTTAGAAACCAAATTTAAACAAAAACAGGTGAAGGTTCCGCCCGTCCACGTTTTCCAACCCTTGTAGGGGGGAAAAAAAGGAAAAGAAAAAAAAAAAACTTGGGTTTTATTGAGGTTTTATTATTATTTTAGAC
>JAGYYJ010000295.1:0-12947 GCA_019671005.1 Hibiscus mutabilis
AGTTACGTGTACTAATCTGATTTGAGCATAATTCACATTCTTATAATCAAATGATCAAAGCTTATAAGTTATCACATTAACGCGTAGGAACATATAAATTTCTCCAATGCGCATTGCTTAATCAAACATTATATAACATAGTACCTAGCGGTGGTGCCACCTCCGTCAACCTTAAAGTCAGAAACATAACAGCATAGCCAATTTGACAATATAATACAAGCAGTAAAGATGCTCCAAGAAGGCTTCATTACTATCACGATATTTTAAATTACACTCACGATTCGATCCGAGCTAAATCGCATTCACGAATAACGATCCCTTTTGTTTTTTCTCTATTTAATCGCTAGCATTTAGTCCCTCATTACCACCCATGGTCTATTATCCATAAAAGTAGTATTCCATACATTAGATCCATTTTTAACAACATTCACTAACAAAACTATTTAATTTTCCAATGTTTTACATTATGTTTTCTGCTAAAACAACCCACTAATACCTCTAAGTATTGGAGTTAAAATTGTATAAGTTGATAGCTTAATTGAATTAAGGGGGTAAGCTAAATTGAATAGTTAAAGGCCTAATTGAAAGAATGAATAAAATAAGTGACCAAATTAGAGCCCTTCCACAATGAATTAAAGAATCAATTGGACGTTATTCCTCCATCTCTTAGCTTTCCAATGCCTTTTGAATCACCTCAATCCGATATCGGGAGCTTGAGATCTGAATGATTTACTGAAGACAGTGCAGGCTGAAATTTTTATTACAGGAATTTTATGCATGGATGATTTGAATGAATTTGAGCCAAGGAAGAGTTCTTTCATCTTCTACCAGAGACAAGCAATTGATGGCCATCTTAATTCAGCAAATTCAAGGCATTCAAGGTTGATGTTATCACCATTCAAGTGGGGGTTTCAAAATTCATGAGGAGACATGAAATGAAGGCTGGATGAAACTCACCTTTTATGACATTCAAGTCATATTAATCAGCTTGGAAGATGAAGAGTTGCACTTAAACTGGACAGCAAGGATGTCTACATTCATCCTTGTCCACATTCATCCTTTCTCTTCATATGATAGCAAAACAAGGCAGCCCAAGAGTCCTTCTTAATTTGGACGAAAATATGACTAAATTCAACCTCAATTTGTCTAAACTAATCAGCTTTGAAGATGAGAAGAAAGGACAAAGCATTCATGTGTATTCAAGTGCATTAAGATGAGCATTCATCTTTCTTGTAACACCTTTTCATATTCTGCCTACTTCTACTATAAATAGGCATCTTTAGGATCATTGTAAGACACACTTTGAATATATAAAACATCTTTGAAAGATTGCTTTCATTCTTGTTCTCTTGTGGAACTTTATAAACTTCAAGTTAGTCTTGTAGTCTTCATCCATTTCCCTTTTGTTATAGCGTTGGTTCTAGCTCATCTATAGCTAGTGGGTCACGTTCCATATCCTACCACTTCATTTCCACTTTATTATATTGCTGGTTCCTAACTCTTTATAGTTAGGGGTCACAATCCATCCTTTGAATTTCTTCATCTTAACGTAACACCCCATCATCTTCACCTACATTTTCATCTTTTATTTTTTTCTTCCATAATCACAACTATCACTCTTCCTACACCCCTTCTACATATCTTTCATCCCATTATTTCTATTTCTTATTTATCTATTTCTACTTACATTATTGTTTGAGTAATTTGACATACATTCAAGAGAGACACTTGTAAGCCTTCTGGAAGTTCCCAAAAGGACTTGAAAATAAAGCACGAGTGGTAAAAGGCATGAGTGTGCATTATTGGAAAAGCCTTGGTAAGTGAAACACAGTGTGAGTGCATTTTCTTTGGAGTGGAAGGTGAGATTTTGTGTTAGTAAGGTTTAATTTCTTTTGTTTCTTTATCTAACATGTCACAAAGATCTGGTCATAGAAGTGAGCTTGAACCCAATTTGCAAAAGAGGCTATGCTTCAAGCAATGGCCAAAATGATCAGAGCAATTGGAGCCACAATTGAGCGAATAGACCAGCTTGAAATTTCAACAAGCTAATCGGGTAATGAGAGTATCTGACGAAGAAGTTGAAGTAGATGATGTGCAGATCAAGTATCCCAACATAGCATGGTACAACAAGGCAGAGAGCTCGACCGCGAGTAGGCGATAATCTCAGCAACATCAAGATTACCATTCCTCCTTTTCAAGGAAAAGCGGATCCTGAAACCTATCTTGCATGGGAAAGAAGGTTGAGCACATTTTTGAGTGCCATAACTATTGAGCTTAAAAGGTAAAAACTCGCTGCCGTGAGTTTCCCGGTTATGCACTAATATGGTGGGATCAATTGACATCAGTAGGAGACGTAATGGAAGAACATCCTATCACTACATGGGATGAAATGGCGGTGATCATGATAAGCGATTCATTCAACCCACTACCATGATTTTATTCAACCGTCTTCAAAATCTTTCACAAGGTAACCGAAGTGTTGAAGATTACTACAAAGATGGATGGAAGGTGTCATGATCGAGCCAACATCGGCGAGGATGAGAAAGCCACAATGGCAAGATTCCCTAGCGGGACTAAATCCGGACATTGCGAGCGTGGTGAGTTGCAACATTATGTGGAGATGGAAGACATGGTGCATATGGCCATGAAAGTGGAAAAACAGCTCAAAGAAAGGAACACGATCTTATGGGAGTTCAACATCAAAATGGGGCAAAGTTCTACAAGAAGACTCCTCAATACGTCCAGCAAAAAGAAGGACCACCGAAAAAGCAAGCCCATTGCGAAACCCAACGGTAAGACTACGCTACTCCAAATCGTTCCGTGACATACAATGTTTTAAGTGTTTGGGGCGTGGACATTGCAAACCAATGTCGAACCTGCAACACCATGCTTCTTGAGATGATGGAAGTTGAATCGGAATTGAAAGGAGGATGAATGAAGATGTTGCCATCGAAGAGAAGAAGAAGTATGGCGTGGAAGGAGAGGTTCTTGTTGTCAAAAAAAGCCTAAACATTACAATCCGTTGGGAAATGAACAACGAGAAAATATCTTCCATTTCGTTGCCATGTTGGAGGAAAGGTATGCTTTGTTATTATTGATGGTGGTAGTTGCACTAATGTTGCTAGTACCTTAATGGTAGATACACTTGGCTTGGCAACAACAAAGCATCCACAACCTTATAAGCTACAATGGCTCAGCGATGGAGGAGAACTCAAGGTGACCAAACAAGTTCGGTGTTTTCTCTATTGGAAGTACAAAGGCAGGTATTATGCGATGATTTTCCCGTTTCCAATCACATAAACCATTTATTACTTGGAAGGCCTTGGCAATTTGATAAGCGAGTGATCCATAGCGGGTATACCAACCGGTATCGTTCACCCGTAAACAAGAAGATCACTAGCTTTTTCTCAAAACAAATACATGAAGACCAAATTTTATTGAGAGGAAAATTAGAAAAAGCCAAAAGAGAGAGACCAAAATGGGGTAAAAGCAAAGGAGTGTGATCAAAATGAGGAAGGAAAATCAGCATTCTTTCTAAAGAGAGAGTTGAAAAAGAGTTTAATGACTGACAAAGGAAGCACTTGTGCTCATGTACAAGAAAAATTTCTTGAATACTAACTACCTTGATCAAAATTTACTGCTTTTTTGTGTCTTTATTGGGAGTTTGATGACCTATTTCCGGAGGAAATACCAAGTGAGCTACCACCTATTCGTGGCATAGAACATCAAATAGACTTTGTTCGAACCGTCATTCAAACCCGACCAGCGTGCGAAACAGCCAGAAGAAACTAAGGGTTGCAAAGGCAAATATCTGAGTTGATGTCAAAAGGCTACGTGAGGAAAGCCTTAGCCCATACACGTGCGGTTCTACTTGTGCCAAAGAAGGATGGAACTTGGCGCATGTGTGTGGAAGCTACCGGATTAAACAAAATACGGTAAAAATATACATCACCCTATTCCTCGCTTAGATGACATGTTAGATGAGCTTAGTGGTTCTAACCTCTTTTCCAAGATTGATCTTAAAGTGGATTTACCCACCAAATCTGAATCTTGAAGGTGATGAGTGGAAAGCAGCATTCAAAACTAAGCAAGGCCTTTATGGTGGTTGGTTATGCCTTTTGGCTTAACTAATGCTCCAAACACGTTTATGAGGTTAATGAATCATGTTCTTAGGCCATTCTTGGGTAAGTTTTGTGTGGTTTACTTTGATGACATTCTAATCTATAGTAAAACCATGGAAAGAACATGTTCAACATTTAAGGTCAGTTTTGCTAGTTTTGAGGAAGGAAAAGCATTTGCTAACTTACAAAAATGTACATTTTTCTTGTGAGTTTTTTTTCTAGGTTTTCGTTGTGAGTTCTGAAGGCTTGGAGGTGGACAAGAGAAGGTTAAAAAGCCATTGAAGAGTGGCACGACCAGCAGCATTTCTCAAGTTAGGAACTTCCATGGACTTGCAAGTTTTATCGAAGATCGTCCCAACTTCAGCACCAGCCCGCCCCACTAACAAGTGTTATTAAGAAGAATTCTAAATTCTTTTGGGGGAAGATCAAGAAGTCTTTAATAGCATTAAAGATTGTTTAATACATGCCCCTTTACTTGCTCTGCCTGATTTTAATCTAACTTTTTGAAATTGAATGTGATGCATCGGTGTGTAGGAATTAGAGCAGTTTTGTCTCAAGGTGGACGTCCTATAGCCTATTTCAGTGAAAAAGTAAGTGGAGCTACGGCAAGTACCCTACCTATGACGGGGAGATGTATGCTCTTGTGAGGCAATGAAACATAGCGGCATTACCTTTGGCCTGAGTTCATCATTCACCCTTGATCACGCATTGAAACATATCAGGGCAGCATAAACTCAACAAAGGCATGCCAAATGGGTGGGAGTTTCTTGAAACTTTCCCATATGTTATCAAGTACAAAGAAGGTAAGAGAATATAGTTGCCCGATGCATTGTCACGGGTATATTCTTTTAAACACTTTGGGAATCTAAGTTATTGGGTTTTTTTTTATTAAAGACTTATATGTCTCGACTTTGATTTTTGGAGAGATTTACAAAGCTTGTGAGAAAAGGTCAATTGAAAATACTATAGCATGATGGTTTCTATTTGAAGACTAAGCATCCCTCAGGTTCCATGCGTGAATTGCTAACTAAGGAAGCTCATGGAGGAGGATTAATAGGACATTTGGGATAGCAAGACTTTTGGCTATACTTCAAGAGCACCTATATTGGCCTAAAATGAAGCAGAGATGTGGAGAGGTTGTGTGATCGATGCATCACTTGCAGGAAGGCCAAATCTAAAGTCATGCCACATGGACTTTTACACACCACTACCCATCCCAGGCACCATGGATGGATATTTCAATGGATTTTGTGCTAGGCTTCCATTGCCAGAATAACAAAATTCCATCTTTGTAGTTGTGAATAGATTCTCCAAAATAAGCTCATTTTCATTTCCTGTAACAAAACTAATGATGCCTCACATATTGCTACTTTGTTTCAGAAATCTTAAGGTTACATGGCATACCAAGAACTATTGTGTCTGATCGGGATGTGAAGTTCTTAAGTCACTTTTTGAAGCCCTATGGAGTAAGATTGGTACTAAGATTACTATTCTCCACCCTTGCCACCCCTCAAGCGGATGGCCAAACTGAAGTGGTGAACCGAGTACTTTCTATGTTACTTGATCCATCATTAGGAAGAATTTGAAAACATGGGAGGAGAGTTTACCACATGTGGAGTTGCATACAACCGTTGATCCATAGTACTCATTCAATAAACATATTTGTTCATTAAAGCATGCGTTGCATTTAAACATGTAGTTCATTTAGTTATACACTTCATTTAACTAAGTAGTTCATTGATTAAACTAGTTCATTCAAGATTATTAGTTCATTGAATAAAGTTAGTACCAGATGCAAGAATATCAGCAGAATGTCTTCAATTCTGGATGCGATACAGACGTGTTTGGATCAGAAATCAATTGGACATTATTCCTCCATCTCTTAGCTTTCCAATGCCTTTTGAATCACCTCAATCCGATATCGGGAGCTTGAGATCTGAATGATTTACTGAAGACAGTGCAGGCTGAAATTTTTATTACAGGAATTTTATGCATGGATGATTTGAATGAATTTGAGCCAAGGAAGAGTTCTTTCATCTTCTACCAAGAGACAAGCAATTGATGGCCATCTTAATTCAGCAAATTCAAGGCATTCAAGGTTGATGTTATCACCATTCAAGTGGGGTTTCAAAATTCATTGAGAGACATGAAATGAAGGCTGGATGAAACTCACCTTTTATGACATTCAAGTCATATTAATCAGCTTGGAAGATGAAGAGTTGCACTTAAACTGGACAGCAAGGATGTCTACATTCATCCTTGTCCACATTCATCCCCTTTCTCTTCATACCAACACCCATCATCTTCACCTACATTTTCATCTTTTATTTTTTTCTTCCATAATCACAACTTTTTGGAATCTAATCGTTAATCCAGAGCGCCTCCAAATATCGTAATGGTCCAGGGTGACCATGCACTCACTATCTCCTTCTCGTATCTTATCAAACTGCATTTTCTTTACCGCCTCCCAAGCTCTCATGATGGTCTTTCCGACCATGACTACTATTCCATTGATATGTTATGCTCCTGAAATGAATCTAAACTATGTGCTTGGAAATGAATTAAGGAAGAATTGCGAGCAATCAGAATTTTCAGGACACCAGATATGCTCAATATCCTTCTAATTTCACCATATAGCCTTAACAATAGATTGATTTTCATAATCTTCTTGTATTCTCTATTCAAATGAATCAAGAATGTTTTGACATCATACATTTCTTGCTCATGATTATGTCTTCGTCTTGGAATTACAATGAATGCATGACATTTTGAAATAAGGTCGCCCGATCTTGATAGCCATTATTGGGTGATATGTATTCATAAGCTAGTGAAAAGTCTTGATAACATTTCTTCTTGTTGCCCTTCTCTTGATTATTTACTTTCCTTAATTATTGACAAGTAAGAACCTTGGTGGCTACAGTTTGATATTCCATGGCATGCCTTAGAGTCATAGGCTATGCATTGGGTGGCTATTTTATTTTTCAAGGCTCTTTATTGCCATGCATGTATTCATTATTTGACCAGTCCATTAAGATTCCAATTATCTAGATTGACAGGTATCAGACAGCAACTCTTAATCTAGGAATAGGAAAGAAAGAAAACAGGGCCTCAGAAAGATTTAAATGTATATCCCTTGCACAAGTCCCATCTTGGTCCCCAGGCTTGGTTCGGTATTTTGGTGATACTCTCGGATACAAAGACTATGGTTGTCTCTTCGATTTTTGAATCTTGCCGTTAACTCAAGGTCCTGAAATGGAAAAAGCTTCAGTGTTAATTTTGGTAATTTGAATGGTATTGAAGCTGATTAAGCAAGTCAATTGTTCCTCTACCGGCATTTGATGGTGCAAGGGACATGTTCTTGATTGCTTGGATTCATATAAACTGGACAACTGAACTTTTGAAAAAAAGATTTAGTTTACCTCGGCAAAGACATCAACTAGTACCCACTGGCTCTATCGAAGAACAAGTCTTGTTGATTCCAGAGAATCAATGGCAAAATATGTTTATCGGTGGCCCCATTACTCGAGCAAGAAGAAAGCAGCCATGAAAATTCTTTACATCAAGCTTGCTTATGCATGAAAAAATAATGAGTATTTGTATGCATGAATTTGCGTATTACATAACATTCATTGCATTCAATAAACATGTTGTTCATTAAAGCATGCGTTGCATTTAAACATGTAGTTCATTTAGTTTATACACTTCATTTAACTAAGTAGTTCATTGATTAAACTAGTTCATTCAAGATTATTAGTTCATTGAATAAAGTTAGTTCATTAATTAAACTAGTTCATTCATCAAACTAGCTTATTTATTAAACTAACTCTTATGCATGTTTTACATAAAGATTGGAATAATTCATTGAGAGACATGAAATGAAGGCTGGATGAAACTCACCTTTTTATGACATTCAAGTCATATTAATCAGCTTGGAAGATGAAGAGTTGCACTTAAACTGGACAGCAAGGATGTCTACATTCATCCTTGTCCACATTCATCCCCCTTTCTCTTCATATGATAGCAAAACAAGGCAGCCCAAGAGTCCTTCTTAATTTGGACGAAAATATGACTAAATTCAACCTCAATTTGTCTAAACTAATCAGCTTTGAAGATGAGAAGAAAGGACAAAGCATTCATGTGTATTCAAGTGCATTAAGATGAGCATTCATCTTTCTTGTAACACCTTTTCATATTCTGCCTACTTCTACTATAAATAGGCATCTTTAGGATCATTGTAAGACACACTTTGAATATGTTAGGGGTCACAATCCATCCTTTAATTTCTTCATCTTAACGTAACACCCCATCATCTTCACCTACATTTTCATCTTTTTTTTTTTTCTTCCATAATCACAACTATCACTCTTCCTACACCCCTTCTACATATCTTTCATCCCATTATTTCTATTTCTTATTTATCTATTTCTACTTACATTTATTTGTTTGAGTAAAGTTGTTCAAATAAATTTATATAGAGGTGAAATAAGAATGAAAAATGAGATAATGTTTGATATTGTAATGTAATATATAACACATTTAGATTATTGTTTGAATGAATATATGCAATTTGAATGGAATATTAATATGACAATAGTAACTTAAGGGTTTTTAAGATGGGAAAGGAACAAATTCCCAAAAATTTTTATTTCTTGTGTTGTTGATTGTTTTAAAGTGGTTTTGGTTTTTTTAAAAATTTTGTATTGAAAAGGGTTTGAGGGTTGGGGTTTTGGGGCATCAAGGTTTAAAAACCCCAGGTTTTCTTTTCGACAAGAACTATCAATCCCTTTTTTTTTTTCGGTAACGCCCAAAAGGATTCCGCTTTCCCGGGGGTGGGGTGTTATATTTCCCCCCCTTTTTAAATACTCAAAACAAATCCCCCATGTCCCTTTAAAAAAAAGCCAACCCCCAAAAACCCCTAGTGTACATGTATTAACACAAAACAATCCCTAAAGGGTTATATTGGGAATAAACAGTCCCATTTTTAATAAAACAACCCCCTTATTTTTAAATTTTTCCAAAATCAGTCCTTATCCTTTTTTAAAAGTCTTTTGATAAAAAAATCAAAAAAATTTACATTCATTCTATAAATCAATCCCCTTTTTTAAAAAGAAGAAACTACCCATTTCCCCTTTTCAAAAAAGTTCCCTTTTACCCCTTCAAAATTTACAAAAAATTAATAACAATGCTACTAAACAATAGAATTAAATTTAGGTTTTAAACTCAATTTTTCAATCAAGTAATGATCTAATCAACCATTTGAATTACTTAACATCCTGGGGCCCCCATTATCATACATAACATCTCAACTAAGCTACACATTTGCACAACCAGGGAATATTCATCAAATATATCCCCGAATCTTTTTCAAAAAAAAGGCATAGTACAATTTGATTTTTTTGAAAAATTTAAAATCAACATAACAAACATGGAATCCATAATTTTATCTTTTTCCCAAAAGAATGAAGAGAATTTTTCTTACCCTCCCAAATAATGAATAAAGCTTAAATTTGTTAAAAACCCCAACCAAGGGCCCAATCCAAAATCTTCACCTCTCACCAAAAGGGGTATTCCAAGGAAAGGGGGAAAGGGAAGTAAAAATTTTTTCCCTTCATTTTCCCCTAGGAAAGGGAAAAATTTCCCACCCTAAACATTTGTTTTAGATCAAGGAATGACAAGTGTCCCAACCCCTTAAATAGTTTTTTATTTAAATGCAAATTTTTGGCCCAACAGGGTTAATCAATTTGGCCCTTTTGATTAATAACTATCCCTTCATTATTTCAATTGAGCCCTTTTATTCATTTGGTCAATTTATCAAAAAAAACATACTAAAAAAAATTGGTTTACATTAACTTGAAATTTTTTGGGCCCACGATTCTAAAAACATTACTTGACCTTTATTTAATCTAGATTTACAAAATGAATAAAAGGTATTTGATATAAATTCAATTGATTATTCTACTAGGCCATATTTTGGGGGTGTTAATAAATGGCCCCAATACTAAGAATCCTTAGAAACTATTTTTTTCAAATTTTTTAATCTAAAAATACCACCTTAATTGAGTAGGAATTGTTTAATTGTTTCCAAATCTTTTTCCCTATTTTTTTTTCCCCAATTTTCTCCCTTATTTTCCCCACTTTCCTTTTCAACTTCCAAAAAAGATTCCCCAAAATTCTTGCTGATTTTCAATGGAGAATTCATCAATTTCTGAAGTTGAGTTTAAAAGAAAATCTTCTTAATTTTGGGGGGAGTTTCTTAAAAAAGGTGAATTTTTTTTCCCTCAAAAAACTAAGGTTTTTTTTGATTTTCCCTAGTAGTTGTAAAGGATTAGGGTTTTAAATTAACAGGGTTTTTGCAAAAGGTTTCAAAATTTGAGCTTTTAAATTGGAAATTTGGATGATTTCCCTAAAGATTTTTTTAAACCCGAAAAAAACCAGAATTTTAATTAGGTTATATTATTTTTTGGAAAAAGAATTCGTAATGTGAAATGAGTTTATGAGAATAAATCCCGGAAACTATTTTTCAAATTTTTTAAAATGGGGTTTTAGTTTTTTTTGGGGCTGCTCTATGTGTTTTGTGTTCCTGGGAAAAAGGATATTTAGAAAGTGTTTGTGGGATGTTTTTTATGTGGATTGGAAAGTTTGGAAACACTATTTTTGGTTGGGGTTTATAAGCGGGTTTGGGGTTGTTTTTTGGGAGTTTCCCCCCAGTTTTTTGGAAAGGTTAATGTTAAGGGGTGAGGGATCATTGTTTAAACGAGTTGAATCACAATGATGCATTTTCTTTTGGTTTTTTGGTTTAAAAAAGGGTTTTCCCCCCAAGGGGAGGTTTTTTTAGTTAAAAGCGGGACCCGGGGGCTCAATTCACATTTTCCCAGCCAAAGGGGGAAAAGGGGATCGTGGGTGTATAAACCGAAAGCTCTTTGGGGGTTTTTCGATGGATCTTGGGGGGTTTATTATGCCAACAAGCTTAAAAAGATCAAGCGAAAATTTTTTATTTTTCTTGGTTAATTTGGGTTTATAAGGCTTGTGGATTTCAAAGTTTGGGATTGAATATGGGTTTTGGAATTTAAAAGCATCATTTTGGGTTAATAAAAAAGTTTAAACAAAATATATAATCCTGAAAACAATTTAGATTTGTTCCCTTTAAGGAATGTGTTGTTTTTTTGGCAATTTGGGTTTTTCAAAGAATTGGGTTTTTGGGGAAAAGCATTGGAAAAAAACGGGGTAAATTATTTGATAATGATATATTTGGGTATGTGATGTATTGAGAAAGTTTTAGATATAGTTAACTAGCCCCTAGGGTCAAAGTTCCCATAAAAAAAACTGTTGGGAAAATTTTTGTTTTAAAAAAGGAAAGGGATTTGGGGCGGATAAATATTTTATTTACCAAATGAAGGGTTAAAAATTTTTGGGGAGTAATTTCCGAGAAAACAAAAGGGGGTAGCGCCACCCAAAAGAATCTTTTTGACCAAAGGATAGGGTAAAGGATCCATGGATAAAAAAGTCTATTGGTCCCCTAAAAGCCAATATTTAGAGAAAAATAGTGATAAAAGAGTTTATAAATGATTACGATGCATATGGTTTTTATATATTTTTTTGGGAAAAAAATGAGAAAAAAACTTAGAAAGTTAACATGTTTTAAAAAAAGATTTTCGTTTTTAAAAAGGATTTTCAATCAAATGTGAAATTTTGGGTAGTTAACATGGGTTATTTAAAAATAAATTTGTTTAAAGCTTGGGAAATAAGCATGTTTTGGAAATAAGATGTTTTATGGCTTTCAAACGGTTTTCAATTTTCATCAATGTTGGTGTAATACCCCAAACAAACCTTAAAATATTTTAAACAAAAATTCTTAAGTTGATAAACTTAATTGAACCAAATTTTAAACTAAATTGATTATCAAAGGGTCCAATTGGGGAAAATCTAATTGGGAAAAAAGAGGCCAAATTTAAAAGGGCTTAAGAGGGTAATATAAAAAATGGGTTGCATGATAAATTTCTACCTTTCTTTTGGGTTAAGTTAAAAATAAGGTTAATTAGGGGCATTTTAGACATTTCATAAATCCATTAAAATGGATGTCATCTTCATCCCTTCTCTATTTACTGAAATTGGAAGAGAAATTAGGAGAAAGAGAGAGAGAGATTCAGCCATAGATGAAGTGGAAATTAAGCTTGTACATGTACAGGATTTGTAAGTGAATTAAAGTTAGAGCAGCAAGTAAGCATGATTCTCATTCTGTTCAACTAATAGGCAGCTGGTACCCTATTGACTCTGGGCTGTTTTGATGATTGTAAATACCAATCAAGTTGAATATGTTGTTAGATGATTGAATCTGTTGTAGGATTATGTAAATTTGGGAGAATGAACACTTAGTTATTATAAGGTTGGGATTGTGTAAACACTGAATTGGTAACCTAGTATACAACTGAATAGTGTAAAAATGCTTTAGAAATCCACTTAGAAGGCTGAAATGAAAAAAAGATGTTAGATTGGTAAAATGGAGGTTGAGAGGAAACTGGTCACATAAAAGGCTTAAATGATAAAATAGGGACTGTTTTGAAATAAATTGGTAAATTCCGGGATTGAATTGGATAAGTTTAAGGGCTGGTAATGTTAGCTAAAACAGGGGAGGCAAGAAGTAGTAAGTTGAATGACTTAATTAATAGCTAAATAGATGGTTTAAAGTGATGAATTGACAGAATAGGTGAATCTGGACTAATAACAGGTGCTAAATTAGGAGCTAGATGTACTAATTAGGGGCAACCTAACTTGTAGAACAGGGGAAATCAGGGAATCAATGGTAAAAGGACTAAAATAAACTAGTAA
>JAGYYJ010000974.1:0-18018 GCA_019671005.1 Hibiscus mutabilis
ATTCATCACCATCATCGATGAATTATGAATAAAGCTCCTCTGTTAAAACACCGTTATCACATTGTTTTCTTCATAAATTACCATTCAAATTATACTTAAATTCAACAACACACGTTTAAGATTGATTAAAGAAAATGTGTCAGGCGAAAATCCTTCTTCACGTGACTCCAAAAGTCGACTCCTTTATGCCCAAAACCTTACTGGAAATTGCCCTACTGAATCTATACGAGTACAAGTCAACTTTGAACCCTAATCGAGTAAGGATCTAATGCGACTATCCGAGTAATTTGATACGATAAGGGATAAACATAGAATTTTATGCTAATGATGCGAATTTTTATAAGAAATTTAAAAAAGTCAAGGAGATACGAAATTATATCATTAATATAAAATATAAAGAAAGTTTCTAAAACATATGATAATTTGAAAATTTTAAGGGTGGGACTATGGGTGTAAACGAGCTGAGTAGAGCTCATTAAGAACTTGAGTCGAGTCCAATTGAGTCGAGTATTGACCGATCTTTGACCGAGTCGAACTTTAGTAGCTCGCGGTCTGTCTCGTCTCATTTACATCCCTGTTCATAATAATAATAATTGTTGAGTGAATTTATTTTCGTGTAGCTCTCGAGCTTTTCGAGTCGGGTATCGAGTAGCTCAACTCGATCCGTTAAAAACTCAAGCTAAATTTGTGTTCGAATTAAATTTTGACCGAATCGGGTTTCAGTAGCTCGCGACCTGTCTCGTTTCATTTCTAGCCCTATGTGCGACTGCCTCTGGCGCACCCTGAATATGACTAAAAGAGGAAGGAAGGTAGAGATGAAAAAATAAGACCTTGAAAAATAATTTATTATAAAGCTAACAACATAATTATATAATTCAAGCTCCAAACATCCATGTTTTATGTTTGCCTCACACTAACTAAATTTCCCCGACAACTCAAGCATAAAACTCAGTTTTTTCAGACAATGATTAATGATCTAAGTCATTATTCAAAGCTAATTAAGAATAAAACTACAATAAAAAAAGCTAGCTAGCCTAATGACTAGATAAACTAATTAATTAATTCAACCATGAACAAGTCCATGCGATAAGGCCATCAGCAGGATCGCAGCTTCCTTCTCATCCTGTGGGAAAACTCGATGGAAAGCCGAGTTCTTGCTCAGTATGACCCTCAAATCCTCGAAACAAAGCTTCTTTCTTCCTTGGGACTGGGAACTATGCTTGCACTTTTTAGTAGCATTCTTTAACTTTGCAACACAACCGTTACTTGATCTCTTTGCCTTGTTTTGAACCTTAGCACTCTTCGTACTTGCTGTCTGATCAGCTTCAACAGTAGCTCCATTGGACGATGCGGCGGAGGCGGCCATTGCTCGTCTTGCTTTTCGTTGTCGAATTCCACAGGCGTTACAGAGAGACTGCAGTTTATATGTTTAACTTAGATTTCATTATAAGGGTATTGATTAAAAACGAGTAAAGAGTTGAAAATTTTAGCAGGGTTTCAAATAGTGGCCTGCTACTGCTATAGTGGCAGCTATATAGCCGTCCGAAATTATTATTGTGTAAAATATATGCTGACCGCGATAAAACACTGCGACTAAAACACAGCCGTAACCGTAATTTAAATTCTTGATTTTATGTAAATATGTACCTTGGGACCTCTAGGACCACTCCTCCAAAGAGGTGTCTTGGTTGTGTTGCAATCTGCACAAACCCTAATAGGGCTGCTGTTGTTGTTGTTATTGTAGGAAGAGTTGCTGCTGTTATCAGGAGATGACGAGGGCTGATTGATCTGAACCTTGTGGTCTTCGAATTTTTTCGAAAAATCTGACCGCTCCGAACTCATCATCTTCCTCAGAATCCTCATCTTTGAAGGCAGCCACTTATAAGAACTGTCCTCATAGTGATGATCATCACTTTCAATCTTCTCTTCCTTTTTCCATATCGATAACTTGACCCCACTGTGATCACCTCTCTCCAATTGTCCATCTTGTGGAACATATCTCTTAGCCTGAAAACCAAGGAACTCAGACACTCAGAAACATAAACGCAACGTAACGGCCACATCATAACAGTAATTCAGTACTATGCTTAGAAGACACACATATATACAACAAATGATCAAAACCCTAAATACATACCTGATCTTGAAACTCCTGGGGTTGTCTTAGACAAGAACCAAGTTGGTTTTGAACATGAGTGGGGTTGAAGAAAGTGGGACAAGTGAGAGAGGAGGAAGATGAAGATGAAGAAGGGTGAGATTTTAAGGCAAAAAGTTGGTGCTGTTGGTGTTGATCATCTTCGTTAAGGTCAAAAGGAAAAGGATAAAGGGAAGAGTAGCAATTACTAGAAGTCATGAGAGAAATCAAGTGATGAACAGCAGAGAAAATTGTTGGTATTGTCCAGTAGAGGTGGAGGATCAAGAGATTGAGGAGAGAGAGGGGAAAAACAAGAGGTTCACGTGATTTCATATATATGAGACCATGTTAAAACAAGACAAAAGCGAAAAGGAGATGAGTATGGAATTCTACGCCACTGCTGCTGCTATATCTTATTCAGAAATATCTCGAGGAAAAAAAAAACTATCTGCTGGAATTTTTACTCTTCTTTTTGGTGTCATTTCAGAAACAAAAAGATAGAGTTCTTTGTTTAATGATAGCCACACAAATTAGTCGTATAATGTTTCACTGATTTTTCTTTTTTCTTTTTTATGTTCATTTTACAATTTAATTCAAGTAGTCTCTTTTAATAATATTATTTTTAATTTTTTAATTAAAAAGTGTAATATAATTTGTCATTTTACTCAAAACTCTACTAATTTATTCTACGGTCCATTTTGTCTTTGGTAGTATCTACCTAGAGTTTGCTAGTAAGATGACAGACATAGTGATCCATGACACAATCACATGAACAAAAATCCTTTCCCCTTGTATCATTTTCATACCTTTATATTAAAAAAAATTAAATTTTATGCTTTATTCTTAAATTTTAAATCCTAAATTTTAAACTCTACCCTTAAAGAATACACCCTACATCTAATTCCCTAAACCCTAAACATTAACTTTTACTTTAAACTAAATATTTTAGGGTGGGACATAAATAAGAGCAGCAAAAAGGGACAGAAGATTTCTAAGACCTAACTCTATTTTTTAAATCCTAAATTTTAAACCCTAAAGTACACCCTACATGCCTACACCTTAAAATCTAAACCCTAATCTTAAACTTAAACTCTAATTCTAAGCCTTGAACCTGTTTTTTTTTTAACTTCAAAACATGTATAGAAACGCCAAAAAGAAAAAAGAAATTTTTTTCCGACTATAAAGTGCATCATGTATGCACATATAATATAATATTGATATACTTTGCGTATATAAAAGGAATAGTGGAGCACGGGGGTGCATATATAAATATAAGAAAAGGGCCATAGTTTTCATATATATATATATACAAACATGTGATATATCTCTCCATTCTTCACCACCTTAGTGTAGTCAAAAGCAATGAATGCAATGTGCAGGCAAGAGACGTATGCAGCAGCACCCCACACCTTTGCCAATTGTCATCAATCTTGCATCTTAGAGTTCTTACAGCTTCTTTCACTACTGAGTACTGACTCTCTCATGTTTCACATATAACTCCTTATTTCACTGCTTTTTCACCTACTTTTTTACCTAGACATGTCTCTTTTTTCATTTATATCAGCAGACAGCAGCTGACCAGACAGCAGCTGAAGCTCTCTCTATATAAATTACCATGGGGAAGGAAGCCGAGCGACAAGTGTGAAAACAGGTTTTATATATACAGAAAGAAGAGGAAAGAAAGGACCAAGACGATAGAAAAAAAACTTTGTTGCCCTAAAAGCTACACATGAGACAGTTGGGATCAGTTTTCCTCGCTTGAATGCAACAGATTTTGACTGTTTTTGGAATTTTGAGAAATTTGGATCCTCTCCATGGTGTTAATTTGATTAAACTGAATTATGTATAAATTATGAATTTAATCCATGTATTTTAATTTGATCGGTTTTAATTTTAAATTTTTTTAAACTTTAAAACTCCGGTCTTTGTCTAAATAATACAATAGAGGTGTTTACGAGTTTGACCGGGCATATGTTTACACGGACGGAGCCATGTTATGTATTGGAGGGGCTTGTGTCCCTCTCAAATTTTTTTTGATATAATTGCATTTAAGGTTTTTTTAGTTTAGATAGTAATAAAATAAGGTTTTTTTCTCTCCAGTTTTTAGATTTAAAGGCTTAATAAACCTTTGTTTGTCCCAATATTTGTTCTTAACTCTATCCTTGTATGTATAACATTTTATAACCACTGACATTGATACGAGAGGGGAGCATATCAAGATTGATTTCGCTCAAGTTGATGGATTTCTTAAAGCTCAAGGGACTTGCAAGAGAATAGGCGGCAGCTTCTAAGAACCTTGAAAAATCAAATCTGGATTCAACAAGAAATACCAAATAGGGATTCACCCATTCTAGGCACATATCATGTATTCAACTCGTTAGCTTATTAATTCGAATCAAATATTATAAAGACTCATAATGAAACAACTCTCTCAATTAACTTGTTTCATTCAGAACGTCAGTTGTAATCTTTAACATTACTTCAGGGATCTAACATCTCATCCTATTAAACTAATTGATTGTTGGTGACATATGCATAATATTGACACACTTTATGTTTATCTAATCTCTGATTGAAATACAACCTTAAATTTTGTCTAAATCAATTTACATTTGTAAAACACTAACCTAAAATAGAAAATTCAACCTTAAACTAGGCCACGTGTCATGTTATAATTGGATGATTAGATTTTTGTAACAGTTGTTGACGAAAAAACTTAATTTGAGTTACGAAAATAACCGACACAAAATTTAAATACTTAACTAAAAAAATATATAATTTAGACATTGTTCTGACATTTAAGGCTTTAAAAACACAAACAAAAAAATGACAGAATTACTTCAATTTACCGAAAGATAAAAAAAAATTAAACTTTTTTTGAACATGAGAAGCTTCATTTATTCCAAACAAAAACAACAAACTACAGAAAAAAAAAACAGAATAATAGGGAAAAGGAAAAAACAAAACACATAAAAATAGATGAACAGATCAGAAACGAAAGAAAACAATCAAAAGCATACAACACAACAATACAACAGACATACGGGAACACGAACAAACATAACATAGTAGAACCGGGAACGAAAACACCCATCACGGAGGAAGAAACCAGGACCGACGAGAGAGAGAGAACGAAAGACACCAAACCAGCTACCGATCTTCGAAATGCATGGTCACTTCGATGGCACAGAAGGAAAGGAGCAGTTAGGGTGATGCAGCAATAAAACCACCAAAGCCATCGCGTCTGAATCTGGTATCGTTGATGATCGGAGGCAAACAAAACAGAAAACGGAATCAAGACTATCGCCAAAAGAGGAGATGGGGCATAGAATCACCATCAGAGAAGCCTAACAGAATAAAAAACAAGGCGTTGAACCCACATCTCATCGCCGTTCTCAATTTCTTTTCACTAAATACAGACCCGAACAAAGTCCCGAGCATCAAGGGAGATGGCTCTACAAAAGAAAGACTGAAAATGATCAAAAAATATAACACCAAAGAAAAAAGAAAGCTAAAAGAAATAAAATAACAGAAAAAGAAGAGTGACCGCCGCTCAAAAGTCAAAAACAACGCCACCTAAAGAAGCTGAGAACCAAATCTAAGGTTTAAAAACAAGAAAAAAGAAAGAGATTTTTCTTTAAAAAAAATAAACTTTTAACTTTTACCACTTTCACCATTGGTTGAAAAATATATCAAAAACATGTCCACATCATCACATGAACAAAACAAGGATTTTCTTTTCTATCAAAAACACAACCAAAAACCAGTGGCAGTAAAAGCATTTATTACAAAATACATGCAGACTCTCTCTCCCCCGGGGGTGTCCACAGATCTGACGTGTATTCAGTATTATCCTTTGTTGCTTTCGAAAGAGAGACTTATCATTATTTTAAAGGATAAAATATACAAATCATCATTTAATTATTTTTTTACTTTTATTTTAGTTATTTAACTTTTAAATTTTTTAATTTATTAACTAAACTTTTAGATTGTTTCTGTTTTGGTCACTTTTAATTATTTTATTATTATTTTCTATTTTTACATTTTTATTATTATTTAATATAAAAATAATTTAAAATATAAAATTAAATCTAATTGTTCACCAACTATCATTCGCCACCGTCGACTGTCATAGATGGTGGTTGTTTAGTCCCAGATTTCACAAGTCGCTTCCTCTCGGCCCTCTAAGTCCAAATTCAACCTCTATTTTACCGAAAAATACTCCGAAGTCCATGAAAAAAAGATCAAAAGTGAGGGAATCGAAAAGTTTCAAACGAGATTTGTGGGTTTCGAGACATTTTCTGGTAAAACACCATATTCGGACTTAGCGTGTCAAAATGAGTTTATCGGTGCAATTTGAGATCAAACGGTTATTGATTTTGAGACCAACGATGGCCGACGATGGTGATGTTTTTATATTTTTAAATTTAATAATAATAAAATATAATTTTATTATTTATTTTAAATTATTTTTATATTTAATAATATTAAAAAATTCAAAAATAATAATAAAAATATTCTAGAGTGACCAAAACAGTAGCAATCTAAAAATTTAATTAGTAAATTGAAAAGTTTAAAAGTTGAGTGACCAAAATAAGAGTAAGAAGATAGTTGAGTGATGAACGGTGTATTTTACCCTATTCTACCCATTTCTATATGTTTTCATATATATATATCAGATTACTTTTTAAAATAAGAATATTATTTTCTCGAAATATCTTAGGAAAATGATTTTTCATTTTTTTGAATAATTGAACAAATATATTCATGCCGAAAAACAATTGGAAATATCTATATTAAAAGATAAAATTAAAGAGTTAATTATATCATATGTTCCTAAATTGTAACCCTCATTTTGAATTAGTCCCTAAGCTTTTAAATGTTTCAATTTCATCCCTAAATTATGGTTCCTAATCTAAATTGATCCTCAGATTTTTTAATGATCATGTTTCATCCCCAAACTATGACTCTTATTCTAAATTGGTCCTCAAACTTTTGAGCACTCTAATTTCATCTTCCAAATTATCAGATATACTAACCATATCTCATGTTAATAAAACCGTTATAAAAATTGTTAGTTGTCATGTAAACATTGATGTGTGTTATAAAACAATATGATCTGTCATAAATGATAAATTAAGGATTTTGGTCCCAAAAAAATTAAGGTGAAATAGAAATATTTAAAAGTTTATAGACCAATTTAGAATAAAATTTATAATTTGAAGATGAAACTAAAACATTTAAATGTTTAGGGGTCAATTTAAAATATAAATCATAATTTAAAAACATGTGATATTATTAACTCCAAATTAAATAACATGACACATTCACCGACCTATTATAATTTAACTTCATCTATTACAGTTCATTAATGAATAAAAATTTTCTGCCCCTTTTTGGTGCCCCTTTCTTTGCCCCAACACTAAAAATAACTAAAAAAATAAATTATAAGCTATAACCCTAAATTTTAAATCCTAATCCCTACACCCTACCCCAAATTGCCTAAACTCTAACCATAAACCCTAACTTTAAACTCTAAACCCTAAATCTAATTTTTAGTGTGAGAATATAAATAAAAACACCAACAAAAGGTAAAGGATTTCTATTCTACTCTAAACATCCCATATGAAAAATAGCATGTCACGTTATTTAATTTAGTTCATCTTATTCATTTCGATCGTTATAAAATTGACCATTTTACTCGTTTGTCTAACATATTTATTCATTTTTTTTAAAAAAATAAACATCAAAATGCTACTTATATACTGATACTTTTACCTTGTTTTCAACATATTCTGACATTCAGTAATCTTAGAAAAGGGAATTCGAGGTCGTACTATGGTCTCAGCAGAACTGCTCGTGCTTTCATTTCAGCATCATCTTGTCGAGAAACAGAACAATTGCATGTAGTAGGTTTGACTTCGATCCACATGATAAGATAACACAACAGAAACAAACCGTATAGTAATATATTAAATATTTTTCAATATTAAATCATATCGTACCTTCGTCTTATAAGTCTTCCGCAACCATCTTTTCATATGCAGAATCCTTAAATTTCTAGAGTTTTTCTTTTAGATACTGATTTTATTTTTGGATAAAACTTTGATGCACAGCTGTGTAAAATTAATTTTACACAAGCATGTATATTTACACTATAAAAATTTAAATCTTAAATTTCTAACCCTAATCCTAAAAAACTAAACCCTATACACTAAATTCTAAACATTAAACTTGAATTATAAACCCTACAACCTAAACTCCTAAAGCTTAAACCCTAAACTAAAACTTTAACCCCTAAAACTAAAAAGCGCGTATAAACTAAAGTTTATACGGCATGTGTATCAAAAAAAATTTCCTTTTTTTTTTACAATATTCTTCATTTAGCTACAGTTTTTTAATGTGATTGTTGTCAAGCCTTTTTGGTCTACCAACTGAATCTATTATCTGACAATTAGATCTAACCTTATCATATCAATAGCCATCAACCAGACTTTCGTTGGCAGGGCATATAAATTCTCATACAGACTACACTAGAAAGGGAACTTTCTGAACTCATACCATTGTTCGTCATCTTCTCTATTCTTTTTCTCTTATTTTCTTTCATTAAACCATCGAACACAATTTTCTGTTCGAACTAGAAACAATAAACTATCTAAAACTATCATCATCTTACGTTGATCATCAAAAAATCATAACATCGACAATTATTAAATTAAAAAAGGTATATTATACGTATAATATTTAAAAAGGGTATATAATAATTTATACGATGAAGAAGCCAGCTACGTAGACAGGTTGGTAATCACTCCTATAACAACTGGTTTAGGAGGTTAAAAGAGGTGGGGGACACAAGGATGGCGACGTTATAGAATTTTATCGAGTGTTTGTCAGTGATGGGAAGGTATGTCCAACCACCGGTTGTTTTCAACCGAGCTGCGCTCCGACGGCCCCATCTATCCACAGGGTTTCTCCCCATAGGTCCCCATCCTTTTTCTCTACATTAACTTATGCTGCCTGCAAATTTCTCACGGGGTTAAGCCCAACCCTATTTTATATATCTACTCAGTTGATGAAGTATCTCGTTTTTTTTTTCTTTACATGTTTTGATATTTATATGGAATCCAATATATATAATATTATATAGGTTTTGAGATACACTGAATTGGAAGTGTGAAAAAATTGTTTTCCCCCAAATATATATACCAAAGATTATGTGCAATTTATTAAAATGAGGCTCTCAATTAGAAAAAATTGAATGTTTGATAGTTTGTTGTGTATGTAGTAGACTGATATTGACTTTTGAATGAAAAAAAATAAATCTAACAATACTAAAATTCATGAAGTACAACATAATTTTCTTTTCTCTATATACTTTATCGCTAATCAAGAACTAATTTTTTGCTGAACAAAAAAAAGAACTAATTTTTTATTTTTTTCCTGCAAACATTTAACTTAACTCAGTATTGTGCATATTCAGAACTTCCCTAAATCTATTTTTTTACAAATACTAATTTTAATCTTAATCCTACTTAGAGGAGAGGGAAGGGGGATTCTAAGGAAAGAAAATGGAGTGTTCCTAGTAGGTCTAGAACCTATTATCAACCGGCCAAATGTGTTTACTCAATCTAAATATATATTTTTTAAATAAATAGGAGGCCGAAGCCATTACATTATATACCCCTCAAACGAGTATAAGAAGGACCCTAAATGTAACCCTCTAAACCCGGCCAAGAAGAAAAGACCGAATTTAAGAAGTCACCATTGAAAACTTTACCCTCAAGAAACCAATTTTATTTATAATAAATCATAATAATTGTAAAATAATTTAATACTTCATAATTCGTCAAAACTCAAGCGTTAAAATGATATCTAAAAATTCATAATATAAAAGGATTAAATTTTCCAAATAAACTATCTCAAAACATTATTAAAAATCAAACAATAATATTATAGTTTAAAAGTTTAAATAAAACTTCCGAATGTAAAAATTATGCATGTATACTGAAAATAACCTTAATTCCCAAATACATTAAAGTTTCCCCAATAATAATAATAAACAAGTCTTAAAAATAATACAGTTCATACTGAAGATAAAATAAAATCGATAAAACAAAGATATCCTCCGGGTACCAAGTCGCCTAGAATCCAAAGATATCCGTAAAAGAAAACTATGGGAGCTTAAGCTAAAGAGCTTAGTGTGTCTCTAAGGTGCAAGCAATCACAAACTCGGTTTTACACAATTTTCACAAATTATTTTTAAAGCACAAATCTTGTATAAACATAGTTTTATGAAAATCACAATGCAATGCACCCATACTGCATAGTCACCAAAAAGAGTAGGTTCCCCAGAACCCCTCACTACATAGTCACCAACACAAGTGGTATAAAATCACTGAACTTCCTCCGTACAATCCCAACCCATGATAACATAGTAAAAAGATGTCACAATTTTTTTTACAGTCTCAACACAATCCGATAATAAATCAGGGATTCACAACACATTTATTTTAAATCTCAATTTTATTCACAGTCTGAAAATAGTATGCACGAAAAACATAATTTAAAATCACAACACAATAAAGAAAAATCACTCAAGTGTAAAACACACAAATAAAATCATTTATTTATAGCACCAGGAGAAAACACACCTTAGCCGAAACAAACTCAACCTACTGAATGATGAGTCTCTCATAATCAAAAGTACGGGGTCCAGCTGTATTGGTACATATGAGAATAATCCTACGACAATACTATTATTATTATCACTATGATTAAGGAATTATTCTTAAATATTATTCTAACGAAATTTAATGAATACTTATCTTATTCGAATAGTTGATCCTCAAATTAACCGAAGACAAAGTTGAATTGAGCGGTGTTAGAGACTCAGCGAAGTTTGATCGAATTAATAAAAAAAAACGAAGGGAATGCGTTCAAACAATTTGAGAGAGGATCAAACGCGGCTGCCACCCGAATGCAATAGGAAAAAGAATGCGTTTTAGGGCTGATAAGGTGTTTAAATACCCTTTTCAAAGGGTAAATTGCACAATAGGCCATCCATCTATTTAAGGGTTTCTAGAATTTGCCCAATTTATAAAATGACCCCTAAATTCTGAATTAAGCCAAAAAAATTTAATTAACTCAATTTAACCCTTTAACAAAAAAAAATAGGTTCCCAAATTCAAATTCCCAAAATTAATTTAGGGGTTTTTAACCTAATTTACCAAAATCTACGGTTTCATACTCAAATTCCTAATTCCTAGGGTTTTGAATTTAGGGATTTCAAATTTAGGATTTTTAATTTGGGTGTTACAACTCTCCTACCCTTAAAAGAAATTTCGTCCTCGAAATTTTTAGACCTAGTGGCAGATTCCCAAAAGCATGGATGTTTAGATAGAAACTTAAAAGAGCATTTCAAATCATGTCACAAATGACAACACATAGTTTTTAGAGAGGCTTTGATTTCAAATTCGTAGGAACGTGTACAGTCACGATCATTTGTTCGATTAACCGAAGTTCGGGTCCTTGATCAGGATTCGAGTTATGATCTATAAAGGTTACTCAAATAACATAGTTCAAGGATTCACGTGGTTCGAAATAATACCTATTGATACAACAAGGTGAAAAGATTACGAGTAATTCTATGTTTGGAGTAGCAGTCACTAATTAACGAGTACACATTTCTCTAGATCTGAATCCAGATGAAACACACTCAAATATAAAGCTTCTACGAGGTGGCATACCCAACTATCTACAAAAGATAATTACCTAAGATCAGAATTGGTACTCGAAATTTCTATTCAAAATATATCTTTAATTCTTTAAAATAACAATTTATCAGAAAATTCCATTTTGCCCGAAAATATTTAATATGCATGCAAAAATCTTTTTCAGTTTAAAATTTCATGTGAACCTCACAGTCCGAGGGTTGAACTTAGCTCTGATACCACTAAATGTAACCCCTTAAACCCGGCCAAGAAGAAAAGGCCGAATTTAGGAAGTCACCATTAAAAACTCTACCCTCAAGAAATTAATTTTATTTACAATAAAACATAATAATTATGAAATAATTAAATACTTAATAATTCGTCAAAACTCAAGCGTTAAAATGATATCTAAAAAATTGATAATATAAAAGGATTAAAATTTCCAAATAAACTATCTCAAAACGTTATTAAAAATCCAACAATAATATTATAGTTTGAAAGAGTAAATAAAATATTCGAACATAAAAATTATGCATGTATAAAAATAACCTTAATTCCCAAATACATTAAAGATTCCCCAATAATAATAATAACAAGTCTTAAAAATAATACAGTCCATACTGAAGATAAAATAAAATCAATAAAACAAAGAGATCCTCCGGGTACCAAGTGGCCTAGAGTCCAAAGATATCTGTAAAAAAAAACTATGGGGAGTAAGCTAAAGAGCTTAGTGTGTCTCTAAGGTGCAAGCAATCACAAACTCAGTTTCACACAATTTTCACAAAATTATTTTTAAAGCATAAATCTTGTATAAACACAATTTTATGAAAATTACAATGTAATGCACTCATACTGCATAGTCACCAAAAAGAGTAGGTTCCCCAGAACCCCTCACTACATAGTCACCAACACAAGTGGTATAAAACTATTGAACTTCCTCCGTAAAATCTCAACCCATGATAACACAATAAAAAGATGTCACAGTTTTCACAGTCTCAACACAATCCGATAATAAATCAAGGAATCACAACACATTTATTTTAAATCTCAATTTTATTCAAAGCCTGAAAATATTATGCACGGAAAACATAATTTAAAATCACAACACAATAAAGAAAAATCACTCAAGTGTAAAACACACAAATAAAATCATTTATTTATAGCACCGGAAGAAATCACACCTTAGCCGAAGCAAACTCAACCTACTGAATGACGAGTCTCTCATAACAAAAAATACGGGGTCCAACTGTATTGGTATCTATGAGAATAATCCTACGATAACACTATTACTATTATCACTATAATCAAATAATTATTCCTAAAATCTTATTCAATAGAATTTGATGAAAAAAGTATACTTATCTGATTTGAATAATTAATCTTCAAATTAACCGAAGACATAGTTAAATTGAGCGGTGCTAGAGACTCATCGAGATTTGATCAAATTAAATAAATAATAAAAAGAAAAAATAAGATGTGATTCGAACATAAATCAAGAGACGGGGGAGAGAGAAAGACGAGTTGCGGCTGAAGCAAACAAAATCGCAGAAAAAAGGAATTATATAACAAAATTTTGGTTAAATTACAAGGTAAGTCCTTGTTCTTTTCTAGGGTTCACAAACTAGGCACCAAATATCAATTCTTTATGAAAATATTACTAAGTTTGTTTAAAATTCAATTAATTTCTAAATTTTCTAATTAGTCTTTCATATTTAAATTCCCAATTCGGTTTTTAAATTAGTGATTTAAAATTTTAGGGTTTTAGAATTGGGGAAAAAAATCGGGGTATGACACTATATATCACGATGGAGAATGTCGAAGAGTTCATTAGAAGGGACATCAAAAGTGGCAAGAGCATCAAGTGGGGCAGCAGCATATTTAGACATAAGATCGACAGCCATGTTGGCTTCACGGCGAACAAGCTTGAACTCGACCAGACAGACAGACTCCAGCAGAGTGGAGATAGACCGGACTAAGGCATAAGGACTCGTAGCAGAAGGGTTAGGAACCATGTGGAAGACACCATCGTTATCAACTTAAACAATTAAATGATCCAAACAAAGAGAGCGAGCGAATTTTAGGCCTTTAAAGACCCCCCAAAGCTCGGCTTGAACCACCGTAGTTATCCCAATTCTCTTCGCGTTGGAAGAGAGAAAGTTGTCATCGCTATCCCGGAGAACACCACCAATCGAGCCAAAACCCGATGAAGATGAGACAGCTCCATCTGAATTGAGACAAAACCAACCCGAGGGAGATGGCTGCCACTGCACAGTTTCGGCAATTCTCGATGTAGTAGGAGGGTTGCATTCAGATGACCAAATATACGTCTTGGCCCAATGAACGTTGAACTGTAGCAAAGCCTCAATTAGCATGGATGCATTATAAAAAATGGCAGTATTTCTGCGCTTCCAACATTGCCATAAGAGGGCAGCAAAAAAGACATTCCAGGGGGCGTTAATTAGAGGACAAAACCGAGCATTAGATAGGCTATAATGAAGCCATTCCTTAAGAGGGTGAATAAAGAAGCTTGGATCAAATTGAGTTGCCGAGACCAAAGACCAAAGTCCTCGGACTTGGGGACAATCTCGCAAAATGTGGAGGAGAGTTTCCTCGGGGGATCCACAAGCCTCACAGGATGCGTCCATAGCAAAGTGTTGAGAACATCGAACGGAGTTTGTGAGTAACTTATCCTGATATGAGAGCCAAAGAAAGTCGCGGAGTCTCTCAATAACGGGTAGACCCCAAATAAGCTTCCACTAGGGGTGGGGATCATTCCATTCATTCTTGATCAAATGATTATAAGCACTCTTAACAAGGTATAACATAAACTAAGACAAAAAGTTTTATATGGATAGATTTATTGTCTGACACGTAAACAATTTTTTTTTGTTGTGTCTTTGTTCATTTTATATATGGATAATTATTTCATGTATAAGCGTTTGTGGGAATTTGTTTACACAAGCGTTTTAGTTTTAGAGTTTAGGGACTCCATTCAATGTTTATGGTTTAAGGGTTTAAGTGTAGTAGTTTTGAATTTAGGGGATGTTGATATAATTTTGAGTTTAGGATTAAAATTTAGGGTTTATAGGTTAAAACTTAAATCCCTAACTATATTATCCTAAAACCTAAATTCTAACCCTAAACCATAAATTATAACCCTAAACCTTAATTTCTAACCATAACCCTAAATTCTAAACTCCTACACTAAAACCCCTAAACTCTAAACCCCAAACTTAAACTTTAAACCTTAAAATTGAGACACTTATCAAAATAAAAAAATTTCACCGTCTGTGTATAAAATAATAATCCTTTGTATTATGGGAGTAATCATGTTCAAATTAAAGGTAAATATTTATGTTGATAACTTTAAATTTCGAATTTGATTTAAAATATTTAAGGAAGAAATCTGATTTCCTCCGACCACTTTTGTAATAATATATATATGCGGTTACTAATAGACAAGTAGACATGTAATTTTTTCTTTAAACCATAATTTCCAAAAAAATTAAAGAGAAAGAGGTTGTTTAAGATTGATCTTGAAATCTAATGTTAATTAAGATTAAAACGATGTCTTTTATCAGTATATTATAGATATAGTCGACTATTATTCTCAACTTATCGCGTTGATATGATTTTATGTTTTTTTAAAGAATATATGACATTATTCTAACAAAAATAGTTAGCAGTGTTAACGATTTTGAACTAACTAATGAATTATAAAAATGTTTAAATTTGATACACAGGATGTGTAAATTACACAAGCCTGCTTATTTATACTATAAATCAAAATTAAACTTAAACCCTAAAAAACTAAACCCCAAACTCTAAACCCTAAATTCTAAACACCAACCTTAAATTCTAAACCCTACAACCCAAATCCCTAAACTTTAAGCCCTAAACTAAGTCTCTAACCCCTAAAACTAAAAGGCTTGTGTAAACTAAAGTTTACACGGCATGTGTATTGAAGTTTTTCTCTTATAAAAATAGAGAAACCAAATAATGTGAAATTAGAGTGTAAGGGCTAAACTTCAAATTTAAACATTAGTAGAAGGACCAAAACCATATTTGACATATATTCGTACTTTGTTTTCTCCACAGCATTGTTGGACCGTATCCAATGAATTTATTGGGCCAAATTCAATGTCAGCTCAGAAGATACCCACTACAAAGTTCAAATTTTGAATTTAGTTCTCTTATTCTATAATTTGGTCATTTTTTTATTTTTGAAATTTTAATCATAACTCAAATAATAGAGAACATTGTGACTAAATTAAATGGACTTAAAATGATCCGATTAGAGAATATACATTAAATCTATAACTTATGTATAATTCAAGGACCCGTAGCAAAATTTAATTCATCATATTTCAAGGTTACTGTTAGGGTCAATACTAAAATTTTAAATTTTGAAAAATATAGACTAGAATCCTCCGAGTGACCACAGGACATTGTGTAAGAAAAAGACATTACTATGAGATCACACAAAATGTTCAAAAAATACAGACTAGAAATAATAAAATTAGAGTATAATGACTAAATCTGTAACTTATAGTATATAGTATAGGAAGTAGTAGTTGATTTTGACGTTTGTCATATGCAGAAACATGTACTAGCACTCAATAAGCAAGAAAATCAGAAAGCAGTAGTTTTCAATGAATAGAATTATAGAAAGAAAGAGAAACTTTGGGATTACTTTTAAAGTCTCAGATGTATACCTTCAGCACCTGTGAATTCATTGCTGCAGGAGTTGTGAAGCATTTAAAGAGTCCCCTTTCCTACCAACTTCATTCAGTGTTTGAAGTAGATTGGCATATACTTGATGATCTCTAGGAATCAAGACGGGCACAAAATTTTATTTTAAAATGTGCAAACTGTTGAGAATTATATTATAAATTTAGAGAGCGAAATTATATACAAATTTAAAAAAAAATACACAAATTATATAGGAGTTTTAATTGTCCAGGGGGTGCGACTGTTTCCTCCTGCCTCCAACACCTCTTGGTCCAATACTGCTAGGTATGGATAACCCTATGCTAGGGGCTAGTGTTGTGGAGTATCATCAGTTTGGCAAAATGAGCAGACCAGAGATTTGACAGTGAAAGCCACCAAATAGAATTTATGAAACACATGAATCAAGCAAGCAAGCAGCAGCAGTGTTGGCTGTTGACCATCTCATCATCCTTAGACTGCAATAATGTAATTTTCACAATCTGCAATTGTTGTGAAGAGTTGAGATTCTTGTTGTGGAGCCAGCCAGAACTAAGCATATCGGTACATGCAAGTTATAGTCCGTGAAAATCCATAAAATAATTTTAATTAATAATAAATTTATATGCTAGTTGAATACTCAAATTTGTTCTTTAAAAAAAATCACTGTCAAACTAGTATCATTATAGAAATGAAAGGATCAAATTATGCTAAATTAAAGTGGGAAGGTTAAATCTAAAATTTCATTATAGCAGAAGGGACCAAAACTAAAATTAGCCCTTTTTTGTTTACATGTGCTAAACGTGAGAACATCGGCCTTAGAGTTAGCACTTAGCAGAGCACCAACATAGGTTGAATTTTTAGGCAACACTTCACTTTTTTCTCTCTTTTCATTATAAAATAAGGCCAAAACATTAGAAGGAAAAGGGGAATATAAACATTATTGACGTCATAATTCATGATAGTGACCGGCAATGCAACCATGGTGGAATTGAAATAATGAAAGAAGAGTTCTCGGATCCCATCATAGACTTCAATGGTTCATCGTCTTCAACAATGTTATGAATTATGATCAGTGTCTAGCTGCACCAATATCATTGTTAAAACGATTTGTCGAAATGCATCGATGTCTGAAAATCTACAAATCACTAACATGGCACCTACAAAAGCATCTCAACCCCATATCTTCAAACTACTACAGAGATTCGCTACGCGTTAATCCGGAAAGGTTTGGGCCTTCATCCTTCCGATTGATCTTGTCACTCATGGTTTGCCAGCGCAGGACATGACATGGGACTTGAATTTCTCGAGCTCTGCCAAAACCTCTTCCTCTGGTCTGTAGATCAGATCACTCATGCGCCATATCTGCATATCATTTAGCTTATCAATGAATTTCATTCAAATTTTATGCATTTGCTTCAGTTTTATCGAACCAAACAAACATTTTGAAGAAGAGAGAAGGAGAGA
>JAGYYJ010000283.1:0-16992 GCA_019671005.1 Hibiscus mutabilis
TATCTTGGTATGAATGATACATGATCCTGTCAGCCAGCGTAGAATCTTTTTTGAAGCTCCTCTTCCTGGGGTTCATAGGGATGACCATTCTCTTGGATATCCAACCTTTCAATTTATCCAGCCGCCCTTTTCGGGTTTTCTTTCGAGTCCTCCTTTGCTTCAAGATACCTGTTTGGGTTTTTCGCCTAAGCTCTCCATTTTTTATTCTTTTTTTTTTCTTTTTTTTTTTTTTTTTTTTTTTTTCAAGCGTAGTATTTCTTAACAACATCAAAATTTACAGGGCTTTTTCAGCTCGTCTCCATCCATTGATTAAGATTAGGGCTCCTCTGAAAAGCCTTTTTTACCACGTATGGCCCTTCCCGGTTGGGCATCCATTTTCCTCTAGAATATTTCACTGAATTGGGAGGATTTTCTTGATACATTTGACCATGGCAAATGGCCTTTAATCTCTTTTCTTCAATGAGATTTGTAGTGAGTCGGCTTGCACCCATTCGGATTCTTCCAATTTTAATTCATTTAAAACCGGGTGACGGAATCTCTACCTCAATGGGAATCTTTATACATACCATACACCAAAGTATGGTGTTGCCCACATTGATGTTAATGGAGGGGACGTCCTATAGGCGAAAAGGGCAAATGGCGACTTCTCGTACCAATCTGGTAGGAATTCGTCGTCTTTGCTATGATCTTCTTTATGTTCTTGTTTCTTTGCTTCCCGCCCCATTCATTTTAGGATGATAGAGCGTGTGGAATTATGGTGTGTTATCTTGAATTGATTGCACCGTCCGTCATCATTTGTTATTCAGTTAGGCGTTGTCGGTGATGACCCTTTCGGCAAACTGTATCGATAAATAATCTCCTTCTTTAGAATTTACATATTGTAGTACTTGTGATGTTGGCGTAAGATCTTTGCCTCTACCCATTTAGTGAAATAGTCTATAGCGACCAAAATGAAATAGTGTCCATTGGAAACCGGGTGAATCGCGCGATAGCGTCCATCTTGCGCCGCAAAGGCCACGGAAATTCATGGTGTGTAAAGGCGATAGGGAGCATGAATCTTATCGGCCATAAATTTGGCATTTGTGGCATTTCGGCATAAGTGATACAATCTCCATCCATGGTGACCAAAAATAGCCATATCTCATAATTTTACGGGCTATAGACAGCCCGTTGGCGTCGTCCCCATATAGACCATCGTGTACCTCGACTAAAATCTCCTTCGCCTCGGGCATCACACATCTCAGCAATGTCGGTGTGGCTTCTCTTATATAGGATCTCCCCATCTAGGACATATCATTTCCATTTTTCGAGTGTTTTCTGTCATTGTCATTTGCCCCCGGGATACTTTGAAGCTTGACATATTGCAAGATGTCATAGTACCATAGGTTTCCATCAATCTCTTCTTGAACATTACAACAATGAGCGGGCCTTTCAAGCGTACGCATCTTAATGGGCTTCATTTTGCCCAGTGTTTGTTTTAAACATGGGCCGGGAAGTGCCAAAGCGTCTGCCATCGATTTTCTTCTCGGGAAGGTAATTGAAGCTGACCCTTCGAACTCCTTGGTGAGCTCTTGAATCAATTCATAATATTTGACCAACCGGGTCCACTGGTTTCCCTATTCCCCGTAACAATTGGTAAATTACTAAGGATGAATCTACGAATACTCGAAGTTCCTTAATCTTTCTTTCAATAGCTGAGTTTAGTCCCATAGCATGAGGCCGTATTCAGCTATATTGTTGGTGCAGAAGAATTCTAATCTGCTGGTGAAGAGATAATAGACATTCTCGGAAATTGTACGGCTCTATCCCATGTCGATGGCGTTAGAGGCTCCATCAAAGTAAAGCCTCCATGATCTATCATCGAAACCTCTTCCTCGGTTGTAATGCACATCAAGTCTTCATCACAGGAAATTAAAGTTCAACACCTCATAGTCGTCCCGGTGCGACTAGCTAGGAAATCTGCTCGGCACTCCCCTTTACGGCTTTCTAACTCACGTATACAATATCGAATTCGGATAAAAGCATCCGCGCGTGAGCCATCCTTCCCGTTAGTCTTTGGCGCTTCCATTAAGAACTTCAATGGGTCTAGCGGATATCAACCAAGTAGTATGGTACAACATATCTTGCCTAAGTAACCCAGTAGCCCAAACTAGAGCACAACCACGAACTGGTTGGGTGGTGCGTTTATAATCATTGAACTTTTTGCTTAGGTAATAGATGGCTTGCTCCTTTTCTTTGACTCATCGTCTTGCCCCAATACACATCCCATTGAATTCTCAAAGTTTGTCGGGTAGAGGATTAATGGTCGAGTCGTCTTGGTGTGAATAAAATCAGAGCATTTGTCAGGTACCTTTTGATCTTTTCTAGGGCCCTTGACATTCCTCATCCTATACACAGGATTATTCTTTCTAAAAGTCTGAAGGCCGGGTCACATCGATCGGTTAATTGGGAAATGAAGCAGAGATATGATTCAACCTCCCGAGGAAACATAAACTTCCTTACGAGTGTGGGGTGGTGAGAGATCTGGATGGCTTTCACTTTATCTGGATCGATCTCAATCCCTCTTGTGCTTACCACGAACCCTAGGAGTTTTCGAAGTAGCGAAGGTACACTTGGCGGATTAAGCCTCATTTGGTATTTTTGTAGTCTTTGGAATAGTTTTCTCAAGTTACGCAAGTGCTCTCCTCTGTTCGGGACTTGGAAATCATGTAGATCACGTATACTTCTATTTCTTTATGCATCATGTCATGGAAAAAGAGTCACCATTGCTCTTTGGTAAGTTGCCCTGCATTCTTGAGCCCAAAAGGCATCATCCGATAACAAAAAGTGCTTCACATGGTTATGAGCGTAGTTTTCTCCATGTCGTTAGAGTCCATCTTTATCTGGTTGTACCTAAAAAGCCGTCCATGAATGAAAACCATGAGTGTCATGGTGTTGTCACCAGTAGCGTCAATATGTGGTAGAGAAGTTGTTTTTAGAGCTGGCTCGGTTTAGATCCCTATAATCTACACATATGAACTTTCCCGTCCTTCTTGGTCTTGATACGATGTTTGCAACCCATTCGGGGTATTTGGCTACCTCAAAAACCAGCATCAAGCATTTTTTTTACCTCTTCTACGATTTTTAATAACATATGCGGTCTCATTCTCCAAAGTTATTCTTGTATTGGTTTGCACTCCGGCTTTTCTGGCAATTTGTACACCACTATGTCGATATTCAATCTGGCATATCTTGATAGGTCGGCGAAAACATCCTTAAATTCTGAAGTAGGGTTATCAGTTTGTGCTTGGTTTTGAGAAAGCGTCGTCCCTATTTTCACTTCTTTTCTCTCTTCTTGGTCCCCAAGTTTACAACCTTTTTCTTCTAGGTGGGGCATGATGCGCCTTTCTTCGTTGGCCACCATTCTCCTCAACTCTCACGGGACCTCATTTCTATCTCATCATCTTCTTCCTCAATTCCCTACGAGATCTCAAGGCATTCAAAATTCACTCGGGATTGGATCGGTATCATTCATATAGTCAATCATAAGCGACATGCATTAAATGAGAATGAATTGTATTGGGAAGAGGATGGCTTTATATAAGTTAATGAACATGAAGAATGCATGAATGAAATAAATGAAATGTTTGTCATTCAAGAAAGCGGGGATATTTTCATTTCAACAAAAAGTTAACATAGGTGTCTATACAAAAGATCCCCATTGTTTATGGGCAAAAACAAAAGGTTGATTCAGACATCACTCACGATCTATTCCTAAAAACCACGGGTAGATCAATGCAGCTCCGGTTATCAAGTGTTTCCCCAGGGCGCGAGGCGGATGTTGGTCAACATTTTCTTTTGCCTTGGCCCTTTCCGGCTATCATGTTGATGTACATCCCTTCAAGTGATTCATTGAATATCTCCTCCTTGTTGAGTACATCATTTTTCCTTAATTGCCTCTTCAACTTCTTGACCTGGTTGGTAGAATCCTCGGAGACAAAAGTGGTTTTCAAACTAGGAAAGGACATTGGTCTCCACGGAATGTCTTCTCCTTTAAATCTGGCTTTTCTTTGCTCTTCTTTTCTCTTATATTCCTCTTTTCTCTGTTGGACACTTGGTTTGTAACCCAGCCCAAAGCAGTCATTCTTGGTTATCATACTTTTTGGCTCTTAGGCTCCTTGTAATCTTCCCCAACCCTCTTCCTACTTTGGCTCCTCGGCCCAAAGTTTCTGCGATGGTCATCTTGGTACAATTAGATAACTTGGGATAGAGGATCCAACTTCCCTCTGCGACGAATGTGGCATTCACTAGATCTAATGCTCGAAAAGAACATTCTGCAGCATCCTCGTCATTTTGAATATAGGGGGCATCGATATCCTTTGAAGCAACAATTTCTGCTTTCGGCCTCTCTCATGACCAATTTGCCTTCGACTCACAATTTTAATTTCTGATGCAATGATGAGGACAACTCTGCGGAGTGGATCCATAGCCTTCCCAATAGCGGTTGTAAGATGGTTTTATGTCCATTACCACAAAATCAATCACATACTCGATCGGCCCGATCAATAGAGGCACCTCAATTTTCCCATTGTTCCTCTTTGTGTACCGTCAAAGGCTCTTGAGAATTATGGTAGGGCTTTAGGTGAGAACTATCTATTGGTAGTTTCTGCAAGGTCACCATAGGCAACACGTTCAATGCTGACTCGTTGTCAATCAGTACCCCAGGTACTACATATCCTTTGCAGTGGGTTGTGATGTTAAGGGCTTTGGTGGACCCCATTCCTCCCTCGGGGATCTCGTCATCACTGAATGTTAGATTTAGTACTTTTAATAGTGCCTCACGGTGTCTTTCTGAACTCAAGAGCAACTCCAGCACTGTGATCCTAGCTAGTTGCTTTCGTAGTTGTTCCACTTCATTTGTACTCGCTATGTCTCGGGAACTTCATAAATTCTTTGGCACAGGCCTCGATTGCAGCTCATTCATCTTTGGGAGAGGTTCTTCACGAATATCTGCGTGGGGCTAACCGTTGTATTCTTTCCCTTATCTTTGACCGCTTCAGCTGCCTTTAAAGCCTCAGAGGAATAACATATGTCGCTCCTCGTGAAATGGCCCACCTCACCGATATTCACATCGATCTTGCTTTGTTCGTCTTTTAGCGTAGGCTCTTTTACTGATCATATTGCGGCTTTTTTGGTTGGCACATTTATAGCATAGTTCGGGGAGTTTGCGCATATCCTTGAATGGGAGCGGGGATGGTGCTGAAATAGTGATCTTGGGATTTATCTTAGTGGTTTCTCCTTGGGAGGCACCTGCATTCCACAGGCTGGAGGAGATGATAAAGGTCTATCATTCCGTATTTAGCGTTGGGGCTATCCGTCATATGTACGTCAGACCCCTTCTTTCTGTGGGCTCTTGAAGAATTCTATTTTCTTTTCATTCATCAATTGTTGTACCAATCTCTTGAACTATCGCACTTTTGGATGTCATGCCCTTCATCGATGGAATTCATAATACACTTCACATCTCTTCTACCTTATTACCATGCCTTTATCGATCACATGGGCCATGCATAATTATTGAAATACCCATAGCAAAGGAGATTTGATTTTGACACATCATCTTAATATTCTGGTAAAGCATTCTTCAATAACATTTACTCCTTTGTTCCCATAATTAGGTAGCGGGTTAGTAGCTACACTTGGTTCTTCGAACTTCGGTATCCCAGAATCAATTAAGTTCTGCACAAGTTTTTTAAAGGCAAGGTAGTTCTCGGTGGGATGTCCAAGGGTACCGCTGTGATAGTCGCAATGCACGTTCGGGTTATACCAAGACGGGAATGGCGGGTTTGAAAAGAATAGCGTAATATGGGACGGACCAGGTCTGCTTCACTGGCCCCAGGAGTAAAGCTCTGAGTACAGGCAGGTAGGGAGTAAAAGTTTTCCTTTCTTTCTCTTTCTGGAGGTTCTCTCCTCTTTTTGATTCGAGATTTGTGCTTTTACCACAGGTGCTTGTGGCTGTGAGGTTGTAAAATTTTTCGGGGTGGTGTAAGTGCTGGTGGCGTTTACTTCATTCTTCTTGCTGTATTTCCGAGATCCTTCCCCGCTATCAATTCTACCACTCTTAATTTCCAATTCAAGGGACTCCTCGGTCCTAATTAGATCAGCAAAACTACGTATGTTGTATTATTAATGAGGTGATCGAAAAGTGCCCCTTTCAAAGTATTAACAAATAATGGCGTAATTTCATGTTAGGGGAGGGTGGCTGAATTTGGCGGCCACTTCCCGCCACCTTTGAGCATATTGTCGTAGACTTTCGTTGGACTTCTGCCCCATATTTTCCAACATAATTCTACTGGGGGTCATATCTGTTACATGTTTATATTGCTCAATGAATGCTCTTGACAGATCTTTCTATGTCTTGACATTTACCTTGCTTTTTTGGGTGTACCACAAATAACGCCGCTCGATTAGGTTGTCTTGAACTTGATGAATCGGTAGCTTCTCATCCTTAAGGTAGGCCGCCATCTTCCGGCAGTACATTGTTATGTGCGCGGAAGGACACGTGGTTCCATCGTATTTGTCGAACTCTGGCATTTTAAATTTTGGTGGTATGACAAGGTCGGATACCAGACTCAAGTCACTAGCATCATTTCCCGATTCTTCCATAGCTTGTAAAGTTTTAAATTTTTCCTCCATGGTAAGCGTTTCCTCCCACTTTTTTCTACCTCTGTCCTGATCCTTTCGACCAAATTCAAGTCTGGCACCTCCTCTTCATAGAATGCTTCAGTGTCGAGGGGTTGGGTCTCATATGCCCCTACCTGAAGATTAGCTGACATTCTTGCAGGGTCGATATACACCCTTCTAGTCAGATTTGGCGTGGTGGTTGAACCTTATTGTGAACTAGGGTACCCTACGGTTCTTGAGCAGTTTCTTCTTCAACTAGGTGTGTTTGAAAGGTGTTTGGATGTAAAATATTTATTCCGTGGGGTTTACAAAAACCTTATAAAAATGGAGTCGCCACCGAAAACCACTTTGGTAGGCGGACACCATAAAACAGAGATTCAAAAGGCGGGGTTGAAGTCGATTCACGGATGGGAAGGATTAGCACCCCCTTTGCCCAAAATTGGTACTTTAATAATTACGCTTTATTAATATTGGATTTTCGGATTAAAGTGGCGATTATTTTAAATTTCGGTCATAATTGCGAATATATTTTAAAGGTCCCGTTATCCTAGGATAAGCGCCCAACCACTATCACTACGGCAATCTTGGGCCCGTTTACGCTCGGATAAAAGGACTCGCATTAACAAGTTATATCTCGATATGCAATCTTAGTGGCAAAAGCGTAAAACATGGAAAAATATTTAAACATAATAAATATTAACATAACAGAATACTAATTTAACATGAATAATATTTTAGACTAAAACATGTATATACATATTATTCTAAATAATAGATAAAAACAACTATCATATGTCAAAATAGCAAAGCGGGAATAGGTATATATAGGCGAACAAATATTTCAAAAAGACATGCATATTGATAATAAAACATATTTCAACATATACGGGTCAACAATATATTATAAAAGGGTAAAGGCACATTAACACATAACCTAAAAAATGAAAAACATGCAATACATAAAATATACAAAACATGTTTTTCACGAATCAACTAAAACATAACATGTTTCAATACGAATAATCGGATAAAAACATAAAGGTCATACTTAACACATATATATACATATAAACATAAAATACGAGTCATATCACGAGAGACATAAAATAAAATAATATCAATATATACGATTATAATACGAACAATAATATTTACAAAAACAGGTGAAATGAAAGAAAAACAAAAATCGGTGGCGAAAATTAAAGAACAATAATATGTGATTTGGGGACGAAATTGCAAAACAAACAAAACCTAAAAGGACCAGCATTGTAATTATACCAGGGCGGACCCAAAGTGAAAAATTCAAAAAGCGGGATGGTTAAAGGCGTAATTTTACCATTGAAGCGATTCGGTGTAATTTAGTGACTAAATTGTGACTTTTTGAAAGCTTCGGGAAGTGGATTTGTGATTATACCATGCGGCAAGACAAAAATGAAAATATTGAAAGCGGTGGGATTAAGTGTGTAATTTACCCATTTCAAAAATAATAATAACTATAAAGGGCCATTTTTAGGCGAAACCCATTTTCCCTTTCTTTGTTTCATTTTTGGTTTTTCAAATTTTTGTTCATTCGTTTTTCTCTCAAATGTTCTTGAAACCCGAATCCGTGGCGACGCCGTATTCTCCGCCGCCCGACCGCCCTTCTTGGCCGGTAGACTCAAAATACACCAAAACATTCCCTTGTCGTCCTCAACATGAATCCGTGGTTGGATTCGGAGGATCCCCTTTTATTTACCTAGATCTAAAAATACGAATCCAAAAATATATTTTTTTTAGACCAAAAGCGAAACCACAAAGGGTCTTCCCTTCCCTTTTGTTCACGGATCGGCTTATAGAGCGAAAGGCTTATCTGGAGGAAAGGAAGACCCATGAGACTTAGTGGTAAGACTTCTTTACTTGTTTCTTTTTTTATTTTTTTTTGTGTTTCGTATATGCATGCAAAAGCAAGTAAGAAAAAGAGACAAAAAATTACCATTGGACTGCCTTTTTGATTATCTTATTTGGTTACAAATTTTTGGTTTTACAAGCTCTCTTTTTTTTGTTACTACCCTCTCTTTTTTTGATAATCTTTTTTTTTTGCTAAAATTGCTAAAAAATTTTTTTTGCTCGCTCATACCCGTTACAATGACCCGTTTCATATATATCACTTTGCCTCTGCTTTTGTTGCAACTTGTATCTTCTTTTCGGATCGACATTTGCTTGTTGTCTTTGGCATAATCGAGAGCGCGGGGCTGAATATCGGTAGCGGTGGCGGTGTGGTCGATGCCCCGAGGCGGGCGCATTTTCGGCCGTTAGATCGGATCGATCTAGCGGTCGAGATAACGAAACGATCGGCTGGATGAAGCCTCGATTTGATGAGGCGGCGAGATTTTCGTCACGTGGAGCTCGCGATCGAGGAGTCGGAGCAGCGTGGATCTTCTGTGGCGTGGGATATTAAAGCGTCGCGCGTGGACCAGCGCGCGGCGTGGCGGTCGAGCACGTGTGTGAGCAGCGCGCTGGCGAATATTTTTGACCTTGGTTGCATCGTGGCGTTGGATCGGATCTTGATCCAGCGCCCCGATTCCCACCGCGTTGTAATTAAATAGGATTGATTTGGGCCAAAGCGGGCCTTGTAATTGGATTTGTAATTTTTGTAATTTTGGGTTTAATATATTTATTTTTTCATTTTGTCAGCCCAATAATAATGATAGTATAATTATAATGACAATACATATACATACGAAAATATATACTTATATTATCGATCATTAATTAATATAATATTCTAGTATCATCACGTATAATCATACATATAATTAACATAACATCTATATAAACTTATACCCTAGATACATCGTGACATACATACACCCTAATACGTATACATAGCTTATACATACACACATCATCTTATATTAGTAACATTCATATAATAAATATACATGCAATATTAATATATTTACAAGTAAAAATGAGTGATTCTGATTTGCCCCTCTTTGCTTGTTCTCATAGAATGGGAAACAAAGCAAAGATTCATAAGCACTCATTTTTATCGGACTTTCTGTTTTTAGCCTTGGAAAAAGCGAATTTTTTGGACATTTTCTCTCTTCCTTGGCTGAATCTTGGGCTCGTAAGTTCTTCCTATATAAAGCCGTCACCTTCCGATCTTGGAGCTACAGGTTCTTTTCGAGATAGAACCCTTCGCTCTCATTTTTATCGGACTTCCTGTTTGTAGCTTTGGAAAAGCAATTCTTTTGGACATTTCCGCTCTTTCTTGGCTGAATCTTGGGCTCGTAAGTTCTTCCTATATAGAAACCGTCACCTTCGATCTTGGAGCTACAAGCTCTTTTCGACATAGAACCCTTCGCTCTCATTTTTATCAAACTTCTCTGTTTGTAGCTTTGGAAAAACAATTCTTTTGGACATTTCCGCTCTTCCTTGGCTGAATCTTGGGCTCGTAAGTTCTTCCTATATAGAACTTTTGTCACCTTCCGATCTTGGAGCTACAGGCTCTTTTCGACATAGAACCCTTCGCTCTCATTTTTATCGGACTTCCCTGTTTGTAGCTTTGGAAAAATGAATTCTTTTGGACATCTCCGCTCTTCCTTGGCTGAATCTTGGGCTCGTAAGTTCTTCCTATATAGAACCGTCACCTTCGATCTTGGAGCTACGAGGCTCTTTCGACATAGAACCCTTCACTCTAAGACAAAGACAATAAAGCTCTTTTGAGTCAACATTTTCCTATATAAGACTCTTTGCTTTTTGAGTCTTCTGAGGTTTCCTATATAACCTTTGTCATAGGAATCTGAGCTACAGGTTCTTTATATAGGAGTTCTTCCTATATAAGCTGACTTTGAGAGTTTCTTCACCTGTGTCATAGGTGTCTTTGGTCCTTCCTATATAGAACTTTTCAGTCCTTCCTATATAGAACCTTGGAGAAAGAAGGATTCTTCCTATATAGAACCTCTCTCTAGAGCTTGAAAACATGTGCTTTTCATGTAAAAACATTGTCTTCTCATTTGGGATTCACACCGTGATTGTCTCTTTGGATCTGCAAATACACATGCGAGATGAAAACAAAATGCTATGACAAATGAATGAATTGACATGCTCCTAATTCTAGTGATGTCGACTATTCATGATGCATGAGATTCAATATCTTGGTGGGCTTGTTTTGGTCTTATTTGATCTTGATGTTCGCTTTTCTCCTTTTTTACGGGCATCGATACCCGCCTCTTTGCCAAGTTCAACCATCTCAACCTTTCTTTTTCTCCAATTATGATTTGGAATTTTAAAAGCGCCCTTCGGGTTTTTACTTTAAAGATTTTTTTTGAGAGAGGTGTCTTTGGTTTTCACCCAGAGATCTCTTTTGTTGTCTCGTGTTCTTTCCTTGGATAAATAGGACATGTGCCATTGGTCATCCTACCTAGTTGTTTAAAGCTTCTCACCTTCCTAGCCATTATGTAGGGGCTGGAGGCGGAGTTAACATCGTTTTCTTTGATCACTGCAATTTTCAAGGTTAAATCATAGTAATGCTCGAAATCTCTTGTTTCATTATAAGCCTATGTTATCTTATTTGACTAAAATTGACAAGAAGGCAGGAATGGATGCTCAAAAAACACGGTTTTATTACGATTAAGGGCTTGAGATATCTTGAAAAGAAAGGTATGACACACATGAGTTTAAGTATGAAAATACAAGATCCCTCATTATCTTGATATGAATGATACGTGACCACATCAGCGGTGTAGAATTTTTGCTGAAGCCTTCTCTTCACAATGTTCATGAAGATGCCCTTCTCTTGGATATTCAACTTTTCAACTTACCCGAGCCGCCCTTTGCGGGTTTTCAACTCGAGTCCTTCCTTTGCTTCAAGATGCCCGGTTTGGGTTTTCATCTGAGCTCTCAAATTTTTTTTAGAATAGTATTTCTTGGCGGCATCAGAATTTACGGGATTTTTCAGCTCGTCCCCGTCCATTCTGTTAGGATCGAGGCCCCTCGAGAAGGCCTTTTTGCGACGTCGGTCCTTCCCGGTTGGGCATCCATTTTCCTCGAGAATCTTTACGGATAGGGAGGATTCTTTTGAGTACAGAATCTCCTTCTTTGAATTCTCTTGGTGCACCTTTTTGTTGTAAGCTTTGCACCATCCGCTTTTGGTACATCGACCATGACAAATGGCTTTTAGTCTTTTTCGTCGATGAGATTTAGTTGGTCGAATCTTTGCCCCATTCAGCTTCTTCAATTTCGCCGTTTAAGACTCGGAGAGAGGCGGAATCTCTACCTCAATTAGAGTCTTGCTTGGTACCATACACCAAGGGTAGGGTGTTGCCCCTGTTGATGTGCGAATGGGCGTCCTATAGGCGAAAAGGGCAAAGGCAACTTCTCATGCCAATCCTTGTAGGTATCGTAGTCTTTGCTATGATCTTCTTTATGTTCTTGTTTGCTACTTCCTTTGCTCCATTCATTTTAGGGCGATAGACTGTGGAATTATGGTATGTTATCTTGAATTGAGTGCACCGTCCTTCATCATCTTGTTGTTCAGTTAGGCGTTGCCGGTGATGATCCTCTACGGCAATCCGTATCGACAAATAATTTCCTTCTTTAGAACTTACAAACTGTAGTCTGGTGATATTGGCGTAAGGCGCTGCCTCTACCCATTTAGTGAAGTAGTCTATGGCGACCAAAATGAAGCGATGCCCATTGGAAGCTTTCGGATGGATCTGCCCGATAACGTCCATGCCCAGCTGCGAAGGCCACGGAGAATTCATGGTGTGTAGAGGTGATGGGGTGCATGAATTTTGTCGGCGTAAATTTGGCATTTGTGGCATTTCTGGCGTGTCGATGCAATCTCCCTCCATAGTCAACGAAATAACCGTATCTCATAATTTTTCGGGCTATAGACGGCCCGTTGGCGGCGTTCCACAGATCCCGTCATGTACTTCGGCTAAGATTTCCTTCGCCTCCGGGCATCCACACATCTCGGCAATGTTTGATCATGACTTTTCCTATATAGGATCTCCCATCTAGGACATATTTTGTTGCCATTTTTACGGCGTTTTTTTGTCATTGTCGTTTGCCCTTACGGATACTTTTGAAGCTTGACATATTGCGAGGATATCATAGTACCATGGATTTCCGTCAATCTCTTTCTGTATACTACAACAATGGCATGTTTTCAAATACGCATCTCAATGGGTTTCATTTCTGCCCAAGTGTTTTTTTAAACATGGATGCCAAGGTTGCCAATGCATCGCCATCGATTTTCTTCTCGGGGTAGGTAATTGAAGGTGACCTTTTCGAACTCTTTGTGAGCTCTTGGATCCATTCGTGATATTTGATCAACCGGGTCTCTGGTTTCCCACTCCCCGCGCAATTGGTAAATGACTAGGGGACGAATCTCAAACACTCGAAGTTCCTTAACCTTTCTTCGATGGTTGAGTTTAGTCCCATGATGCAAGCTTTGTATTCAGCTATATTGTTTGTGTAGAAGAATTCCAATCTCTTTGGTGAAAGGATAATAGATGTCCTCGGGTGAAATTATGCACTGCCCCTATCCCATGTCAGGGCGTTGGAGGCTCCATCAGTAAAGTTTCCATGACATATCATACGAAATCTCTTCTTGGTTTGTGATGCACATCAAGTCTTCGTGCGGGAAACTAAAGTTCAATGCCTCATAGTCATCGAAGCCACGACTAGCTAGGAAATCCGCTCTGGCCTCCCCTTTCTGACTTTACGATTAACATATCGATGTCGAATTCGGATAAGAGCATACGCCATCGGGCCATCCTTCCCGTTAGTGCTGGTGCTTCCATTAGAACTTTAATGGGTCTAGCTTGGATATCAACCAGGTAGTATGGTACAACATGTATTATGCAGGCAGCAGTAGCCCAAACTAGAGCACAACCACGGCTCTATCTTTGGCGGGTACCGTGTTTCGCAATCATTGAATTTCTTGCTTAGGTAATAGATGGCTGCTCCTTTTTCTTGACTCATCGTGTTGCCCAGCGCTTACATCCCATTGAATTCTCGAAGGCATTAAGTAGAGAATTAGTAGTCGACAGAAGCTTGGTGCGACTAAAATTGGAGCATTTGTCGGTACTTTTTGATCTTTTCTAGGGCTTTTTGACATTCTTCATCCACGCGCCCGGGATTATTTTTTCTAAAGTGCGAAGGCAGTCGCATTGATTGGTTAATTAGGAAATGAAGCGAGAGATATAATTCAGCCTCCCGAGAACCGCGGACTTCCTTTTGCGTGCGGGGTGGTGAAAGGTCTGGATGGCTTTCACTTTATCGGGATCAATCTCAATCCCTCTTACGCCTACTGACGAACCTAGGAGTTTTCGAAATGTGGCGAAGGTACATTTGGCGGATTGAGCCTCGGTTGGTACTTTCGTAGTCTTTGGAATAGTTTTCTCAAGTTCTGTAGGTGCTCTTCCTCTGTTCGGGATTTTGCAATCATATCATCCACGTATACTTCTATTTCTTTGTGCATCATGTCATGGAAAAGAGTCACCATTGCTCTTTGGTATGTTGCCCTGCGTTCTTTAGCCCAAGCGGCATTACTTGATAACAAAAAGTGCCCCACATGGTTATGAATGTGGTTTTCTCCATGTCGCTTAGGATCCATCTTTATCTGGTTTGTATCACGAGAAGCCGTCCATGAAGGAAAACCATGAATATCTGCGGTGTTGTCAGCGTGTCAATATGTGGCAAAGGGAAGTTGTCTTTAGGGCTAGCTCGATTCAGATCCCTATAATCTACACATATACAAACTTTCCGTCTTTCTTTAATCTTTGGTACAATGTTTGCAACCCATTCGGGGTATTTGGCTACCTCAAGAATCCAGCATCAAATTGCTTTTTCACTTCTTCTCGGATCTTTAACAACATATCTGGCCTCATTCTCGAAGTTTTTTTTTGTCTTGGTTTGCACTCCGATTTTGTTGGCAATTTGTGCACCACTATGTCGGTATTCAATCGGCATATCTTGATAAGTCAGCGAAGACATCCTTGAATTCTGAAGTAGGGCTGCTCAGTTCATGCTTGGTTTTTGAGAAATCGTCGTTCCTATTTTTATTTCTTTTTCTTCTTCTTGGTCCCCAAGTTGACAATTTGTTTCTTCTTGGTGGGGCATAATCGCCTTTCTTCGTCGTCCACCATTCTCTTTAACTCTTAGGGACCTCAATTTCTATTTCATCATATCCTCCCTCAATTTCCTCACGAGACCTCGGGGCATTTGAATTTACTCGAGGATTGGATCGGTATCATTCATATAAATCAATCATGAGCGACCTGCATTAAATGAGAATGAATTGTATTGGGAAAGAGGCGGTTTTACATGAAGGAATGAATATGAAGAATGCATGAATGGAATAAATGAGACTTTGGTCTTTTTTTTTTTAAGAAAGTGGGGATATTTTCATTTCAATCAAAAAGTTAACATAGGTGCCCCATACAAAGATCCCCATTGTCTATGGGCAAAAACAAAAGGTTGATTGGACATTACTACAGTCTATTCCTAAAAACTATAGGTAGATCAATGCAGCTCCGGTTATCAAGTGTTTCCCGGGATGGCAAGGGCGGATGTTGGTCAACATTTTGCTACCTCGGTCCTTTTGGCTATCATGTTGATGTACATCCCTTCAAATGTTTTCTTGAGTATTTCCTCCTAGTTAAGTTCATCATTTTTTCTTCATTGCCTCTCAATATCTTGACTGGTTTGGTAGAACCCTCAGGAGATGAAAGTGGCTTTCAAACTAGGAAAGGACATCAACCTCACGGAATGTCTTCTCCTTTAGATCGGCTTTTCTTTGCTCCTCCTTTCTCTTATATTCCTCTTTCTTATTTGGACACTTGGTTGATAACTTGACCCCGAAGCGATCCTTCTTGGTTGTGATATTCTTGGGTCTCGGGTTTCCTTGTAATTTCTTTGACCCCTTTTCCTATTTTGGCTCCTCGGCCCGGAGTTTTGCGGACGGTCATCTTAGTACAATTAGATAACCTGGGGGTAAGGGATCGGCTTCCCTGCGAAGCAGATGTGGCATTTACTAGTTCTAATGTTCGGGGCAGGCATTTGCGACATCTTCATCATTTTGAATGTAGGGGTGTCGATGTCACGGAAGCAACAAATTCATGCTCTGCCTCTCGGTGACCAATTTGCCTTCAACTACAAATTTTAATTTTTGATGCAATGATGATGGGACAACTCTGCGGAGTGGATCCACGGTCTTCCCAATAGCGGTGTAAGATGGTTTTATGTCCATCACCACAAAATCGATCACATATTGGTTGGTCCGATCAATAGGGGCACCTCAATTTTCCCCATTGTTCCTTTTTGCGTACCATCAAAGGCTCTTACGAGAGTTGTAGCAAGGCTTTAAGTGCGAACCATCTATTGGCAATTTTGCGGGGTTACCATAGGCAAGACATTCAATGCTGACCGTTGTCGATCGATGCGCTGGTAATACATACCCTTTGCAATGGGTAGTGATGTTAAGGGCTTTGGTAGACCCCATTCCTCCCTCCCGGGATCTCATCATCTTGAGCGTGATATGATTATAAGCGATAATATGCCCTACTATCATGTCGGGTTTATTCTGAAATGTCTTGGGGCACAAAAGTTTGATTCAGCACTTTCAATAGCGTCTCCGATGCTTCTTTGAACTCAAAGTAATTCAGCACTTGTGATCTGGCGGTTGTTTCGTAGTTGTTCCCTTCATTTGTACTCGCTATGTCTCAAGAACTTTAGAAATTCTTTGGCTTTGGGCCTCGATTCTTGAGTTCATTTATCTTTTGGGAGGTTCTTCTCAAATATATCTGCGTGAGGCTAAGCTTCTTTGTATTCTTCCCCCTATCTTTTCATTTGCTCTCAAAGCCTCGGAGGAATAACATCGGCGCTCCTTGTGAAATGGCCTGCCTTCACCAGCGTTCACATTGTTACGGCTTTGTTGGTCTTCAGCGTAGACTCTTTTACTGTTCGTGTTCTGATTTTTACGGCATGGTCACATTCGCGGCATAATTCCGGGAATTTTCGCATGTCTTTGAATGGGAATGGAGATGGTCTTTGAAATGGCGATCTTGGGATTTATTTTCTTTGGTTTCTCCTTGGGAGACACTGCATTCCCTATCTGGGAGAGATGATAAAGGTCTATCCTTCCGTATCTAGTTTTGGGGCTATCTGTCATGTGTACGCGTCGATCCCTTCCCCATGGGTTCCTCAAAGAATTCAATTTGTTTTTCATTCATCAATTTACGCACCAATTTCTTGAACTCTTCAGCATTCTTGGATATCATGCCCTTGATCGATGGAATTCGCAATATTTTCCACATTCTTTACGCCTTATTATCATGC
>JAGYYJ010000540.1:0-12895 GCA_019671005.1 Hibiscus mutabilis
GATTCAAATCCTTTACTGAGATATCAAATACTTCAAAGCTATTATGGTTTGTAAAAACAACACGCCTCGCAATAGTGGTAATGTCTCCAATTTTTGAGGGCCAAGCACCAGTTTGCAGGCTCCAAATCATGAGTCGGATAATTTACTCTGCATGAATGTGTTGTCTCGATGCATAGACCACAAACTTACCAACATCTTGCATCCTTTGCTTAAACCAACATAAGATGCATCACTATAAACCCACGGACTCCTTCCCAAATTCGAGGTTGGATGCTGCAAGAGCATGTTTCAACTTCCTTCAACTTCTCAAAACTATGTTTATTACTTATAAAATCCCATACAAAGGAACATTCGTTTGCCACAACCGTCCAGTGTTTGTAATACTAGAAAACCCATCTACAAAGTGTGATAATAACCAGTAGCCCAAAAAAAACTGTGAACCTCTAAAGCTTTGATTGCTTCCAGTGAGAATAGCCTTAATTTTTGTGGATCAACCACGAATAATAAAAATTATATTCTTTAAAGATAATTTAATTCCAACAACTTCCTCCTCAAAAGAAGGACTTTGACCTAGCCCTATAAATAGATGGAGATTTCGACAATCCCAGAGAGAGCAAAGAGAGGGATTTCGACAACTCCAAGGAGGGCAGAGGAGAGAGAATTTTCGACAAGCATCTAGGGCAAGGAGGATTTGACAAGCCTCCTTCTTCATCTTTTTCTTTCTTGTTCAATTAGGTTCATGCTAGGGATTATTTATCTTGTGTTTCTTTGGAACCTAGCCATGAACTAAATCTATTTGGCTATGGTTATTGTGTTTTGTGGTTGTGAGAAACTATTGGTTTTTGTTTAGGTAATAAGAGTTTGCACTTTTTTCTATTCAAGGTTTATTCATTCTTGGTTCTTATTCTTGTTTTGCGAGTGAATTGGGAGAGGATCTCGTGATTTCATCTATTTATCTAATATCGGGAGAGTTAGATTCAAGAAGCGAATGAATATGATCTTTATTCAATCTATTGATGGTGAAGATTAATCCGGCTTAGGAATAAGTTAAGGATTTCAGCGGCTAAGAAGGAGGGCGCAAGATTGGTTGTTGTTCACCCTTGATTCACGCGAGGATGTATTATCAAGGCATGCACAAGTAGCTAGAGTTTCGACTTAGGGATAAGAAGAAACCATTGAAGAAGCGCTCTGCCGAACCTTGAAGGTTGCTGCCCGGGCGCCCAAGTAGTTGCCCAACTAGTTGCCCGAGGCAACCATCGATTAGTTGCAAAGGCACCCCGTTGTGCAAGTTGCCACGACAGCTGAGTTGCCCGTGCACTCTTTTACCAAGGCGATCAATCGGCTATCACACCTCAACTCACGATAACTTTGGCCTATCTCTCTCTCATTTGATCTCATCTTTTCTTTTACTTTATTTGCTTTCTAGTTTAGTTATTAGTTAAACTCCTATAATCCTTTATTTGTGTTTTACTTTTTTCTGAGTGCAGAGACTAGATTCTTGAAGTGGCACCAATCCCTGTGGAGGCGATATCTTTTATACTATAACTTGCAGCGTGTATACTTGCACATTTGCGTAGCACTTATTACGCGCAACAAAGTTTTTGGCGCCGTTGCGAGGATTGGCAATAGCGACTTTGTTTTTATTTTCTTGCACTTTCTTTTTACTTTTCTTGTTTAAGATTCAAAGGGCTAACAAACTTTGGTTTTGCATTGGTATATGACCAGGGCGAGACCGACTACACAGAATATCCCTTTGATCCAGAAATCGAACGAACCTTACAAAGACTTAGACGAAGGATAAGAGTAGCAATGGCTAATCAAGGCGGCAATATGAATCAAGATGTTCAGCGGGGAGGAGGGTGATTCTTGCGAAACAGAACTATTCGAGACTATCTTGAAGAAAATCTTGATGGACTTAATCCAGGAGTTGTCGCACCTGAAATTGAAGCCGACCACTTTGAGTTAAAACCGGTAATGTTTAATATGATCAACACAATTGGTCAATTTGGCGGCTCAGCAACTGAAGATGTACGACAACATCTTAAATCTTTTCTCGAGATTTGCAACTCGTTCAAAATACGCGAGTCACCCCGATGTTTTACGATTAAGATTATTCCCCTATTCTTTGAGGATAGGGCGAAAGCATGGTTGAATAGCATTCTGCCGGATCAATAGCATCTTGGACCGATCTTTGTCGTGATTTCCTTGCTCGATTTAATCCTACAAATTTGGTGATAAGCCCGTAACGACATTACTTCTTTTTGGTGGCGGATGATGAATCCATGTACGAGGCTTGGGGGCGATATAGAGAACTTCTACACAAATGCCCCCTACAGTTCGGTGTGGACTCAAGTAACAATGTTTTACAGCGCCGTGAATACACCAACAAGGATGATGCTAGATGCCTCGACAAGCGGCATACTCTAGATAAGTCACCGGAGGAAGCAATGCAAATTTTAAGCAGGCTGGCCAAGAATGATTATCAATTCCCTCTACTAGAAGAGGAGGAGTTAGGCGCCAAGCCACAATACATGAACTAGGATCATCAGATTCAATTTTGGCACAATTGGCCACTTTAACCAAGATGGTCGAACATGCAAAAACCAAACAACACATGAAGTCAAGGTAATGGATTCTTTTTGTGAGTTATGTGGTGATAACCATAATTCTTACGAATGTATGCGAGAATCGGAATCCGGCTTCTATGTGGGAATTACAATCGGAACAACAATGTGATGTCAATACATACAATCCAGCTTGGAAGAAGCACCCAAATTTTTCATGGAGTAATCCCAACAATGCTCTAAACCAGAACAATCAGAATGCACAAGCATCGGGATTCAGCGAGAATATGCCCGCGACAGCGATTGCGCGGCAACAACCGACAACATCTAGTTCTTTGGAAAATTCTCTAAATGCTTTTATGATGAAAACTGAATCTTATATGGCTGAGAATAGTAATTTCATAAAAAGAACTGATGCTTTTATTAACAGGACCGAGATGAGATTGCAAAACCAGAGGCGGCAATCAAATCATTGGAAAATCAAGTCGGACGGTTTGCTCAAAAATCTGAATACTAGACCGCAAGGAGGTTTACCTAGCGATCTGAAGTCGCAAGAGGAGGCGGCCATGAGCAATGTAAGGCAATCACCACTAGAAGTGGCCAACAACTTAGAGAGGCTCAACCCGCTCATCAAACAAAACTCCACAAAAAGATCAAGGCGAACCTAGCGGCAAAGCCTCGGATCTTTGAACCGGGGAATTGCCGCGGCGCCGGCAATAAGCATGCCTCGGCAACCGGCGATAAAGGATGCCTCGGCAACTTGCGATAAGCATGCCTCGGCAGCCCGATTGATAATGCCTCGGCACTCGGTTGTCCCGGCAATGCCGTCAATCGGGTTTCAAACCAATGAAAGGATCGAAGATATCCGACTTCCACCACCATTCCCACAAAGGTTGAAGCGACAAAAGCAAGAATACCAATTCAAAAGTTTCTTGATATCCTAAAGCAAGTCCACATCAACTTGCCATTGGTGGAAACAATTGAACAAATGCCAAACTATGCCAAGTTTCTTAAAGACATTGTGTCCAAGAGAACAAGGCTAGGAGAGTTTGAAGCTTGATTGCATGCGAGAGGATGCATGGCAATGTTGCACTGTCGTATGCCACCCAAGTTGAAGGATCCGGAAGTTTCACAATACCACTGTTCCATTGGAAATCACTATATCGGGGAAAGCATTATGCGACCTTGGGGCTAGCATAAACTTGATGCCTAAATCGGTTTTTCGAAACTAGGAATCGGGAAGGCAAGACCTACAATGAGTTATGCTACTGACTAGCCAAGCCAGATCCTATGTGCATCGAGGAGGAAAAATCGAGGACATCTTGGTAAAGTTGATAAATTTATTTTTTCCGTTGACTTTATTGTTTTGGATTGTGAAGCGGATGAGCATGCACCTATCATTCTCGGGAGACCATTCCTAGCAACAGGGGAGAACCTTGATCGATGTTGAAAAGGGAGAACTCACAATGAGGGTGAATGACCAGCAAGTTAAACTAAATGTGTTCCAAACACTAAGGCATGCGATGATCGGAAGAATGCCAACTTCTTCATGCCACGGCGAGTTTAACCGGCGAGGAATTTAGTTGCCTCGGCAACTACATTGCCCGATCAAGAGGAACTGAGGAGTATGAAGAACCGGTCGATGAGGAACAACAAGAAGAGGCAAATTGGCTAGTCAATCGACCGGTACATACTTTGAACCCTTTGGATTACTCGGGTAAGGAAGGTAAGCTCGAAAAACCCTCTATTGAACAACCACCGATTCTTGAGTTGAAACAATTGCGAGCAACTAAAATATGCATACTTAGGAACCGATAATACATTGCCTGTAATTATTTCTTCTAAGTTTCTGACTGCGCGTAGGAAAAAAGTTGATCAAAATGTTGAAGCTACACAAAAAGGCAATAGGGTGGACAATTGCCGACTTGAAGGAATTAGCCGGCGGTGTGCATGCACAAGATTTTGTTGGAAGATGATCACAAACCTTCAATTGAGGCCCGGAGGAGACTGAATCATGCCATGAAAGGGGTTGTAATAAAAAAAGAAATCATCAAGTGGCTTGGCGCCGGCATTATATACCCTATCTACGATAGTACATGGGTAAGTCGGTACAATGTGTGCGAAAAAGGGAGGTATAACGGTGGTAAGTAATGAAAACAATGAACTCATTCCAACAATGTGTGACGGTTGGAGGGTTTGTATGGATTATCGAAAGCTAAACAAAGCCACTAGGAAAGATCACTTCCCATTACCCTTTATTGATCAAATGCTTTGACCGTCTTGCGGGTAAACCCTTTTATTGTTTTCTTGATGGTTATTCAGGTTACAATCAAATTGCCATAGCACCAGAAGATCAAGAAAAGACAACCTTCACATGCCGGTATACGGTACTTATGCTTTCGAAGGATGCCGTTCGGATTATTATAGCATGCATGAAACCAACCTTCCAAAGATGCATGATGGCACTCTTGGACATGGTCGAAGACTTCCTTGAGATCTTCATGGATGATTTTTCTATTTTAGTAATAACCCGACGGTTGTCTCGGCAATTTAGAGAAGGTGTTGGCAAGATGTGAAAAGCGATTTAGTCCTCAATTGGGAGAATGCCATTTTATGGTAGATGAAGGAATAGTGCTCGGCCACAGATTTCATCCAAGGAATTGAAGTAGACAAAGCCAAGGTGGGCGTGATCGAGAGATTACCCACCAAGTTCGGTTAAAGGAATTGAAGTTTTCTTGGACATGCGAGTTTTTACAGGAGGTTCATTCATAATTTTTCTAAAATCACTAAACCCTTGTGCAATTTGCTTGAACAGGATAAAGTCTTGATTTTGATGATTCTTGCACCCAAGCATTGAAACCCTAAAGGAAAAGCTTGCCTCGGCACCCATTGTCGTTCCACAGTTGGGCGCTACCTTTTGAGCTCATGTGTGATGCAAGTGATTTTGTGGTAGGAAGCAGTCCTAGGCCAGCATACAGGTAAGACCTTCCATGTGATATACTACGCTAGTAAAACTCTTAATAGTGCTCAAGTGAATTACACAACAACGGAAAAGAGTTACTATTTGTAGTTTTCGCATTTGACAAGTTTCGATCCTATTTGATTGGTACAAAGGTAATTGTTCATACGGACCATTCGACAATCAAATATCTATTTGCTAAAAGGATGCTAAACCTCGTTTGATTCGTTGGATATTACTTTTACAAGAATTTGATATTGAAATTAAGGGCGGAAAGGAGCAGAAAATCAAGTGGCGATCACTTATCACGTTTTAGAACGCAATAGGGAGGAGGGGCGGATCTAGAGATATCACGATGCATTCCCGGATGAACAAATTTTAGTTGCCTCGGCAACCATGGCATGCCTCATGCCTCGGCGCGCATGCCTCGGCAACCCCTCGGCGCCTCGGCAACCAACTCTCGCCTCGCAACTCTCTTGCCCTTTGGCGGCCTTTGCGCCTCGGCAATTTTGGGAGCGATCGCCACGGCGGCACATGCCTCGGCAATACACAGTGCGCGGATTTAGTTAATTTCCTTGTTTGTGGTATTTTACCTTATGGCATTACTCACCAAGGGAAAAGCGGTTCCGCCATGATGCTAAGCATTACTTTTGGGACGAGCCTCTTTTGTTTAAACAATGTGCAGATCGGGTTATCGCCCGATGTGTCCCTGAAGAAAAGCAGCAGAATGTACTCTGGCAATGCCATTCTTCACCCTATGGAGGACATTTTGGAGGAACTCGTACCGCGGCCAAAGTTTTGCAATCCGGTTTGTATTGGCCAACATTGTACAAAGATGCCCAAGACTTTTACAAGCAATGTGATCGTTGCGGAGGGGCGGGCAATATCTCTAGGCGACATGAGATGCCGCTCGAACATCATCATCGGTGGAATTGTTCGATGTATGGGGATCGATTTTATGGGACCTTTCCCATCTTCATTCGGCAACCTCTACATTCTACTTGCCGTCGACTACGTGTCTAAATGGGTTGAGGCGCTGCGGTTCCCAACAACGATTCAAGACCGTGCAGCGATTCTTGCGAGAAAAACATATTTACGGTTTGGGATGCGAGAGCAATTATCGTGTGAAGGCAAGCATTTTGACAACGGACTAATTGCCAAGATGTTGCAGCAGCCCGGCATATCACACAAGATCGCCACGGCATATCACCCACAAACCAGCGGGCAAGCGAAATTTCAGCGGGGTTGAAGGGTATACTCGAGAAAGTTGTAAATCCCTCTAGGAAGGATTGGTCATTAAGACTAGATGGCGCACTTTGGGCATATCGCACTTTGCATTCAAAACACCCTTAGGTATGTCCCCCTTCCGACTTGTCTATGGCAAAACATGCCATCTACGGTGGAAATCGAACACAAGGCATATTGGGCAATCAAGACCGTGAATATGGATTGGGAAAGTGCGGACAAAAGCGTTTGTTGGACCTCAATGAGATAGAAAAATTCCGTGCACTCGCCTATAACAATGCAATGCGAATCTACAAGGAGAAAACAAAGCAATGGCATGACAAGAAACTATTGCCGCGACAATTCATGCCAGGGCAACTAGTTCTCTTATTCAATTCTCGGCTAAAACTTTTTCGGAAAAGCTGAAATCAAGATGGTCGGGACCATTTGAAGTTGTCAAACCATTCTCCCATGGTGCCGTGATAATCAAGTCCATCTCGACAAACATGAATTCAAAGTTAATGGACAAAAGATTGAAACACTACAATGGTGCCCATGTGGAGCGTAACAAAAGTGGTCAACTTAGGAGATGCATGAGCATGCTCTCCTTTTGATATTTTTTTTTTTTTTTTTTTTTTTTTTTTTTTTTTTTTTTTTTTTTTTTTTTTTTTTTTTTTTTTTTTTTTTTATTATTATTATTTTTTTAGGATAGGATTTTTTTTTTTTTTATTTTTTAAGTTTAAGAATCCCTTTATACATCTTTATTTATTTTCTTTTATTAGTTTATCTTTAATTTTAATCCTTATTTGATTTGTCTTTGAATTGTAGGAAAAAAGTTCAAGATAAAGAGAATTTTAATCCAAGAAGGAAAACATCTTCAACAAAGGAAATTAATGGGCTGAATCTAAGGCTTATATAAAGCCTCCAATTTACCTAATCAAACCCCCTTGCCGTCACCCTTCCTAAACCCAAAACCCTCTTTTTTTTTTTTTCCTCTAATCCCACCCACCATATTTACCACCTATCTTTTCTATAAAACCCATCACCCTTAACCTATTCCTACTTTTTATCTTGCAACTTTTTAGTTTCTTTTCTTTTCTTTTATTTTTTTTTACAAAACTCACAACCAAGATCATCCATGGCATCCAAATTAAATTTTTAGTTCATCCAAGTTCCTCAAAGAACCAAGATACAAAAGTTTGCTACACGGTGGTTCAAGAAAGATTTCCTCCAAGTTTGAAAGCGGAAGATTCATGAAGAACAAGGCTTTGAATACTCAACTCTCATCAAGATTTGGCCTTGAACCATTCATCTTGAGAGGATTGCACATCAAAAGTGGCAAATCTTTTGCCATCAATCGGAACAGGGTAACATCTCATGGGTAAGAAGAATTCTATGCTCACTCACCTAACCGGATAATCCTTATGTTTTGTTCGTGACAAGGCCATACTCATAAGCCCGAAAGCATCAACACCTTTACGGGCTTTACATTGAGAAGGGCGAGCATCAAGCCTTCGTTGATCAAATCACTCCCAAGCAACTCGACAAGGTGCTTCAAGAACTCACTCAGCCGGGAACTCATTGGAGCAGCCCGGTAAATACAAAACACGGTAAATCGCCTTCGGCTTAAAACCGAGGCAAAACTATGGAATAAGTTTGTTAAAACTTCTTTAATGCCCACCACACACAATACTACCGTTGATATACCCGTCTTTTGCTCATACATTCTATTTTGCATAATCGCATCATTAACATTGGAAAAATTATTTGTGATGAGATTTTTTTTGTATGTAGCTCAAAAGATAAGGGTTCTCTTTTCTTCCCTTGTAATTTCTAATCTTTGCAGGAGATGCATGTCCCAAGTGAGTCCACCGATGAAAAGGCCCTACCAAAGTCGGTTGGAATCAAGCACAAATCAAAAGCTGGGGGAGGCCGGAAAAAATCTTCAAGGCCTCCAATTGCCGCGGCAACTCCTGCCGCCCGGCAATCCCTAATGCCCAAGCACCTAATGCCGAACAACTCGGCCATCAACCCGGGACACTTTGAAGCACTCTTGCAACCATTGGCAAGCCACCTAAGGCAAATTGAAGACCGGCAACTAATGTTCATGCGGTACATGAAGGAGCACAACAATGCCATCACCCAAGTCATCCTAGAAAAGTACCGGACAATCGCGTGCCGTTCCCAATCTTTCTGCCGAGATCCTTGCCCGGCAACCAATGAAAGCGATCGCCACGGCAACCGCAGCAGATGATGCCGCGGCAACCTACATCATGCCTGCACTGGCTGATGCCACGGCAACCAACCCTGAAGATGCCACGACAGCAAAGCTAAAGACATCCCGGCAACCTTTGCAAAAGCCAAGGTAAAGCACCTATGCCCGAATCAACTCCTACGGAATCATTTTCTGATTTTTTCAGATTCGGGACGAGTCCTCCATTGCACCAACAAAACCGCACCAATTGAATCCTCAGCGAAAAGCCAATGACATTGATGAAGAAGGGCGATGAGGACAACCCGTACGAGGATCGATTCCACCACCGGCAACAAGAAAACAACCATCGGCGTTCAAGCAAGAGAATCAAGACACCGACCAAAGGAAACTAATCATCACGATGGCGAACTCTCGGAGTAAGTCCTCGTTTGCATTTTATTTTTTTTTATTTTTTTATTTTTCTTTAATGCATGCATTGAGGACAATGCCTCACTCGAGTTTGGGGATTGTTATTAGATGAATATCCGATGATGACTTTGCCAATGCACTTAATTGATAAATTTTTATATTAAATTCCAAGAAGATAGGAGAAGTTCTAGTAGGAATATAATTATAATAAAAATTATATTCTTTAAAGATAATTTAATTCCAACAACTTCCTCCTCAAAGAAGGACTTTGACCTAGCCCTATAAAAATTAGAGATTTGATATCGTCAACCAAAGGGGACAACTCAAGAGGCAAGAGAGAGAAGAATTTTGACAAGCATCTAGGGCAAGGAGGATTTTGACAAGCTTCATTCTTCATCTTTTTCTTTCTTGTTCAATTAGGTTCATGCTAGGGATTATTTATCTTGTGTTTCTTTGGAACCTAGCCATGAACTAAATCTATTTGGCTATGGTTATTGTGTTTTGTGGTTGTGAGAAACTATTGGATTTTGTTTAGGTAATAAGAGTTTGCACTTTTTCTATTCAAGGTTTATTCATTCTTGGTTCTTATTCTTGTTTTGAGTGAATTGGGAGAGGATCTCGTGATTTCATCTATTTATCTAATATCGGGAGAGTTAGATTCAAGCGAATGAATATGATCTTTATTCAATCTATTGATGGTGAAGATTAATCCGGCTTAGGAATAAGTTAAGGATTTCAGCGGCTAAGAAGGGCGCAAGATTGGTTGTTGTTCACCCTTGATTCATGAGGATGTATTATCAAGGCATGCACAAGTAGCTAGAGTTTCGACTTAGGGGAGAAACCATTGAAAACCATTGAAGAGCGCCTCTGTTGCCCGCAACCTCGATTAGTTGTTGCAACCCGTTGGCAAGTTGCCCCAAGTAGTTGCCGTGCAACTCTTTGCCCAAGGCAACCATCGATTAGTTGCCAAAATTAGTCAAAACATCAATACTTTTTCTTATGTTTAGACTTAGGGCAATATAATGTGGTTTTGTAATCATTTTGGTGCAAAACTTTTAAGTAATCCCAGAAAACTAGCACCAGAATTATTAAAATAAAATTGAAAAGGAATAAGGACACACAAGTATCTCTTTTATAACCTATCACTTTACTCTAATCTTGCTAAATTGTGCAATTATTGCAATAAGTTATAGTATAAAGATAATTCTCCACGAGGTTGGTGCCCTTCAAATCTAGTCTCTTCCTTTTAAAAGTAAAAACACTAAAGAGATTAGAGGAGTTTAACTAATTTAATCTATTTAATTAAAAAAATAAAATTAATGAATTCAATTGAGAGAGATAGGCAGGTTATCGTGAGTTGAGGTGTGATTGCCGATTGGATCGTCTTGGTAAAAGAGTGCGGGCAACTCGGTTGCCGTGGCAGCTTACACAAGGGTTGCCTTGGCAACTAATCGATGGTTGCACTGGGCGACTAGTTGGGCAACTACTTCTTCTTATCCTAAGTGAAACTCTAGCTACTTGTGCATGCCTTGATAATACATCCTGCGTGAATCAAGGGTGAACAACAACCAATCTTGCGCTCCTCTTAGCCGTTGAAATCCTTAACTTATTCCTAAGCGGATTAATCTTCACCATCAATAGATTGAATAAGATCATATTCATTCGTTTCTTGAATCTAACTCTCCCGATATTAGATAAATAGATGAAATCACGAGATCCTCTCCCAATTCACTCATAAACAAGAATAAGAACCAGAATGAATAAACCTTGAAATAGAAAAGTGCAAACTCTTATTACCTAAACAAAAACCAATAGTTTCTCACAACCACAAAACACAATAACCATAGCCAAATAGATTTAGTTCATGGCTAGGTTCCAAAAAAACACAAGATAAATAATCCCTAGCATGAACCCAATCAGAACAAGAAAGAAAAGGATAAGAAGGAAGAAATCCTCCTTTGCCTAGATGCTTGTCGAAAATTCTCTCCTCCTTGCCTTGGACTTGTCGAAAATTCCCTTCTTCTCTCTCTCTCTTGGATTGTGAAATCTCCTTGCTATTTATAGGGCTAGGCCAAAGTCCTTCTTTGAGAGGAGTTTAAGTTGGAATTAAATTATCTTTAAAGAATATAATTCTTTATTATAATTATATTCCTACTAGAACTTCTCCTATCTTCTTGGAATTTAATTCTTCTTTAATCTCTTCATGGAAATCAAATTCCTTTGGGTTTGGGCTTTGCTCCACGTCATCTTGGGCTTGTCTAGTCATCAATTTCGACTACCATATCACCTTTGCTCTTTGTCGACAATTGCCATGGCAAGCTGGCTCAGCGTCTCCTTCATGCATTGCCACCACGGCAACTAGCTCAGCATCTCCTTCATGCATTGCCACGGCAACTAGCTCTAGCATTGCTTTGGCAAGTGATCCTGCATACACACACAAAACACACCAAAGCAGCATCTTTTCCCACAAAAACTACCAAGTTATGTAATCAAGCTCAGCGATGGAAGGAAACATGGATTAATGCATGAATGGCTAATTATGCAACTAATATGAGCTAAGTCTAACAATAATATGAGTAAAAGGGTAAAAATAGTACTTTTGAACACTTATCACACCCCAAACTCGAACTATTGCTTGTCCTCAAGCAATGCAAACTCATAATTACCTGCCAAGACTTCAATTTTTCACAAACTTAGCTTTGAACTTGATTTCAATTCTCGAGGCCAGGGCACAAAGTATGATTGGCTTTTTATTTTTGGAAAACTTAGGGCAATAGTTTCTTGTCATGCCATCGCTTTGTTTTCTCCTTGTAGATTCGTGCATTGTTATGGCGAGTGCGAAATTCTTCTATCTCATTGAGATCCATCAAAGCGCTTTTGTCCGGCACTTTCCCAATCCATATTCACGGTCTTGATTGCCCGGTATGCCTTGTGTTCGATTTCCCACGGTAGATGACATGTTTTACCATAGACAAGTCGGAAGGGGACATACCTAATGGTGTTTGAATGCGGTCACGATATGCCCAAAGTCGTCATCTAGTCTTAATGACCAATCCTTCCTAGAGGATTTACAACTTTCTCGAGTATCCCTTCAACTTCGGTTGGAAATTTACCTTGCCCGTTGGTTTGTGGGTGATATGCCGTGGCGATCTTGTGTGATATGCGAGCGTTGCAACATCTTGGCAATTAGTACATTGTCAAAATGCTTGCCCCCCGTCGCTGATAATTGCTCTCGGCATCCCAAACCGTGTAAATATATTTTTTTGCAAGAATCGTTGCGGTCTTGGAATCGTTGTTGGGAGCTGCGGCTGCCTCCACCCATTTAGACACGTAGTCGGCGGCAAGTAAGATGTAGAGGTTGCGAATGAAGATGGGAAAGGTCCCATAAAATCGATCCCCATACATCGAACAATTCCACCTCGATGATGTTTTGGGGTGGCATCTCATGTCGTCTAGAGATATTGCCCGATCCTCGGCAGCGATCACATTGCTTGTAAAGTCTTGGGCATCTTTGTACAATGTTAG
>JAGYYJ010000761.1:0-14348 GCA_019671005.1 Hibiscus mutabilis
AGAGAGAAGGGATTTTCTGAAATTTTTCAGATCCAAGGCTGGAAATTTAAAGAAAGAAAGACAAGATGAAGGATTATATGATAAGAAATAAGAATATAAAAAAAGATTAAAAAAGATTGAGAAAGAGATAGGTAAAAACAAAAAAATTCCAGCTTTTGTTTATGGAATTATGGAAGATGGTGTGAAGGTTGAAGATGAAGATGGCTTATGAATTGTTGATGTTGTTTTGTCCTCGCACCCTCTTAGACTCAATTATCTAAGCAAGCAACCTGCTGCTCTAACCCCACCCTCCTAGATGCAATTACCTAGGCAATGAAATCTTTCAAACAAAGAACAAGAGGTGAAGATGATCAAAAGCCTTATTTAGCTTAGGCCAATGGAGAAGTTTAATAATCATGTATCCAAACTTCTGGATGCACAAATAATAATAAATAAATGCTAAAAATTTAATGTCCTAATTAGATAAGATAACTTGAGCTAACTGAATAAATAATTTGTTAAAAAATAAAATCCTAATAAAATGCCTCTGATCCTAATAGAACTTGCAGAATCCTATGTTGACTTTCCAGACTTCAAATAATCAAATCCAAGATAAAAACGTGAATTATCCAAATTGTTTTGGCATTATTGTTTGTATAACAATTTCTACGCTTTGTCCTAAAATAGTGAGTAATTTAAGATCTAGATGTCATGTATCACCAGTCCACTGTGTTCCTAAGAAGAGTGCTATCACTGTAGTCCGTAAGTTTGCTGAAGACATGTTGATTTCTATAAATTCCTGGATCCGATCCAAAAAACTACACGTTGACTACACGTTTCTGACCAGAAAGGACAATTTCAACTTCCTTTCATTGATGATTATTTTGACCCCTTCATGGTCAAGGAGTATTACGCTTTCTCAAAAAGATTCTAGCTACTCAAATTCTATTGATCGTAAATGGAGAAAACTACTTTTTACATGCCCATTTGGGACTTTTGTTTTCATAGCATGCCTTTTGGTCTTTTTAATGCAATGTAATTTACAAGTGCATGATCTCATTATTTAAATAGATCGATTGTTCCTTTGAAATATTTATTGATGATTTTTCATATGAGAATAATTGTTATTAATGCTAAAAGAGGAATAAGCATAAATGAGGACACTAAAAACATTCTAAATTGGAAAATTTGATTTCAAGGTCCTTCGCCGGTGTTTGTGCTTGGCGAGAATATTGAAAGCTATAATTGAGGTTGATAGAGCCAAAAACACATCACTTGAAAGATTTCTTCTCACTAATACAAGGTTAAAGATATTCAAGTTTATCTAGGTCTACCTCATTATTTAGAAGAAAAATCTGAGAATTTTTGAAAATCACAAAATTTCTAATATTAATTAGAAGAAATGAAATCGTTTTTGATGATCTGTCAAAATGTATTGAAAATAAAATTATCCGACAATCTGTGAATGCAATGATCTTGTTGCACCCAACAATAATGCTTGATCCATCCTAACGCTTAGTAAAATCCAATACGCAGTCATAGGGCAAATAATAGACAAGGTATTTCAAATCGATCTAAAGAGAAAACAAAACAAATCAAGCTAAAAATCAACAAATCACTACTGAGAATTTGCTTATTGTAGGTGGCGCTACGGATGAAGCTTATCTTGTGGAAAATTACGGATTATATTGATATTCTGCATTGTTTTATTGTTGCACCTCTTAGACGATGATAAAAGCAAGGGTCAAAAACTGCTGTTGATCACCTTCCTAGATTGCAAGTAGGCAGTGAAGATGGATGTACATGAAGATGATTTATAAAAAGAATGGTGTGTGGAAAACTTATTTTGAAGATGGCACAAAAGGCAAGATTATCTTAGACACTTGCAAACTTCAAAGAATATCTGTTAAGGTTTGTCCAAAGAGAACTTTTATTAATCAAATTAAATCAGAGTTATAACATTGTCAAAATACTCCCTATAATAGGGCATTTTGATATGAGAATGGTTGCAAAAGTCCTACGTCAAAACTTAGCTATCATTATTCAAAAATAAAGTTTGCAAAATGCTGTGATTGTTGTTAATGCAAGTTAATATCTATAAAATGAGATGCTAAATAATAAATTTCCTATTTAAATGGGGATTGATCCTACGGTCATTTTCCTAATTTTGGTAGTTTGTATATTTTGGTTTACAAATTATGTTTCAAAGTGGATAAAAGGTGCAATATCCAAAAAGATCCGACAAAAATGGTTAGGAAGTTCTTTCACAAGCATATACTTACTTGTTTTAAACACCAAGATTCGAGATCAATGATCAGGGGAAGGCATTTCCCTCCTCAGATGGCTGCTTTGCATTTAAACGTTATGGAGTAAATCATAGATCACATAAAATATTACTCCCCTTCCCATCGGAAAAAAAAGATTTAATTGCCATTAAAAACATCTTGAAAAATGGTCAAACTCTTTCCAAGATGATTATTTTGACCTGATGATGTATTATAATATCAACTATGTAAAAAACTCATTGGGAATGTTGTAACAAATGAAATTGTTTTTTATAAAATCTTGTCATTTGCCTGTGGAGCTCGAACACAAGGCCTTGTATTGTTCTTGCTAGGTTAATCTTGATTATTTGATCAGCAGGAAGAAGTGATTTCTAGACATCACTATTTTTGAAGAAATTACCAAGAATGCCTATGCAAATGCCTTGATTTATAAAGACAAGAGCAAGTGTTGTGCATGACAAGATTATTTGCAACGATACTTTAATGGATAGTTGGTGTTAGCTATTCAACGCAAGACTAAAAGTTGAAACATGAAATAACAAATTATGGTCACTGGTCTTGACCTTACGGTTATCAAGTACATTTTGCAGTCACAATCAAAGATACTTTGGGGAATTCTTCCAAAGTCAATGTTAAAAGGCTCCAATTTCTTTATCTTGGTGACTTTGATTTGAGCAAGAAAGATCCTATAAATTTGTTAGTTCCTTTGACATTTCCTTACTTGTTTTAGATTTAGAATGGTTTTCACTTATTTTTCTTTAATTTTAGCTTTTGCATGCATTCCTTGGATTGTATATAATTTTCAACAACTTGTACGGAAAAAGTCTTCACAAGATATGTATGATCCGTTGGGAAATTCAGGCAATATCAATACATGAATTAATCCATAAAATCATGCCTTCAACTTAGGAAGCAAAATGCAACGATAAGCTTTGATTATTGCCAAAAGCTTAGACTGTCAATGAACATCGATCTAAGCTTTGAATCGCGGCCGATCACCTTTTTCCCTCAACACTTCTTCAAGAACATTTGACGCCAACCGCAGACAATAAATTCTCTAGTTTCAAATTTCTTCCTCATTGACGATCCAAAGTTGCTTTTTTTGATCACACAAAGCTTCACTTTTGTTTTCTTCTCTTCAACAAGATCAGAGCAGCAGAAAAAAATTTCTCCAATGGAAGCCCAACACAAAGACGTTTAAATCTCCACTACAAAGGCTCTATCCCATTTGGATACTAGCTTGATAGCCATATTATAAGAAAGTCCACTGAATATGAAAGTGTTTCAAACAAGAACCCGGGTGATACAAATACCTCAACATATCCTCCAAGAGTATCCACGCTTAAAATACCATCCATTTGAGATGATAAGGATCAAGCTCAACTGTAAAAATTTGATCCACAAAACTATAGAGCTCACCTTAAAAACAGCTTTTGCACTGAAACTATGGCAAGCAGAGTTCAATGCAAAGAAAATAAAGCCCGCCAACTTAAACTAGTTTTTGTGAGGGACCGACAAATATGTGCTGTAAAGTTATTAACAATCACCAAAACTGGAATGAGTGTGAACGCCAATGGTAAGACCCATAGATACATTAATGAAGATAAACTGGATCTGCCAGTGAATGGGCAGCCAAGGAAAATTTGGTTGTCACCAATGTTGGGACGTTCAGAAAGCTTAAGAAATAATGAGGAGGAACAAAATATCTAGTTTATGCATGAATTTGCATGAGTATTTAAACTCATAGCATTTCGCCCCGCTAGATAAACATGTTGTTGATTATTCCCATCGCGAAGGCAAGATAAACATGTAATCATTTAGGGCGAGGTTATGAGAGGAAGAATGGGATATTGGCAATCCTTTTTAACTAAGTTAGTGAATTGTAAACCCTAAAAAATAAGGAAATTGGGCAATCAACAAGGTTGCCATTGAGAGACTTATTAGAACATTGAATAAAGGAGGAAAAGGCAATTAATTAAACTAGTTGATGAAGTATGAATGAAGCTCATTTATAGAAACAAACTTGATTTAAAGTTTACGTCAATGGCAAAGACCCGTAGAAGTACCTGTGTGGTTTTCTAAATTCAATAAATTGAATAGAACACTTTACTTTGCTTAAACATGAATTTGCATACCAGATGCAAGAATATCAGCAGAATGTCTTCCACCCTGGATGCGATACAGACGTGTTTGGATCCAGAAATCAATTGACGTTATTCCTCCATCTCTTAGCTTTCCAATGCCTTTTGAATCACCTCAATCCGATATCGGGAGCTTGAGATATTTAATGATTTATCAAGACAGTGCAGGCTGAAATTTTTATTACGGGAATTTTATGCATGGATGATTTGAATGAATTTGAGCCAAGGAAGAGTTCTTTCATCTTCTACCAAGAGACAAGCAATTGATGGCCATCTTAATTCAGCAAATTCAAGGCATTCAAGGTTGATGTTATCACCATTCAAGTGGGGTTTCAAAATTCATTGAGGAGACATGAAATGAAGGCTGATGAAACTCACCTTTTATGACATTCAAGTCATATTAATCAGCTTGAAGATGAAGAGTTGCACTTAAACTGACAGCAAGGATGTCTACATTCATCCTTGTCCACATTCATCCCTTTTTCTTCATATGATAGCAAAACAAGGCAGCCCAAGAGTCCTTCTTAATTTGACGAAAATATGACTAAATTCAACCTCAATTTGTCTAAACTAATCAGCTTTGAAGATGAGAAGAAAGGACAAAGCATTCATGTGTATTCAAGTGCATTAAGATGAGCATTCATCTTTCTTGTAACACCTTTTCATATTCTGCCTACTTCTACTATAAATAGGCATCTTTAGGATCATTGTAAGACACACTTTGAATATATAAAACATCTTTGAAAGATTGCTTTCATTCTTGTTCTCTTGTGGAACTTTATCGCTTCAAGTTAGTCTTGTAGTCTTCATCCATTTCCTTTGTTATAGCGCTGGTTCCTAGCTCATCTATAGCTAGTGGGTCACGCTCCATATCCTACAATCTTCATCCCCCCATCATCTTCACCCCTTTCTATCTTTTATTTTATTTTATCATAATCACAATTTCAAATCACATTCAACACATCATTGCCAGTTCTTACTAGAATCTTTCATCGGGCATTCACATATATTTTCAAAACTCATTTCATTTTTCTCGTAGGACGATTCAGTACGTATTGTTGTTTCAAAAAAAAAAAAAAAAAAAAAATCTTAAAGAGGGAGGAAGAGATTCATTCTGTTTAAAAAATTACAATACATCATTTCTTATTATATGAATTACAAATTCCTTTACCTATTCTTAGTAATTCTTTCTTTTTGAAAGCCATTATCCTTTTTATTATTCATCATTCTCTACCAAGCTAGAATTGTTTCCATAAGTCCATAGACACTTGTAAGCCTGAGGAAATAAAAAGGACTTGAAAATAAAGCACGTGGTAAAAAATGCATTAAGGAAAAAGAGGTGAAACTGCGGTGTGAGTGCATTTTTCTTGGAGGAAAGGTGAGATTTTGTGTTAGTAAGGTTTAATTTCTTTTGTTTCTTTATCTAACATGTACAAAGATCCTTTCATAGTGGTGAAGGAGTTCCTAAAATTTGCAAAATCAGGCTATTATCCAATGGCCAAAATGATCCAAGAGCATTGAGCCCTAATTGAGAGAATAGAATTGTTTCACAAGCTAATCAGGTAACGAGGACACCAACAAGAAGTTAAGTAGATGATGTGCAAGATCAAGTATCCCAACATAGCATGGTACAACAAGGCCCGAGAGCTCGACCACGAGTAGGCGATAATCTCAGCAACATCAAGATTACCATTCCTCCCTTTCAAGGAAGAACGGATCTCAAACCTATCTTGCATGGGAAAGAAGGTTGAGCACATTTTTGAGTGCCATAACTATTTAGAGCTTAAAAAGGTAAAACTATATGCCATTGAGTTTACTGATTATGCACTCAATATGGTGGGATCAATTGACATCCAGGAGACGCAATGGAGAACATCCTATCACTACATGGGATGAAATGAAAGCGGTGATGAGGTGATTCATTCCAACCCACTACCATCGAGAGTTATTCAACCGCTTCAAAATCTTTCACAAGGTAAACCAAGTGTTGAAGATTACTACAAAGAGATGGAGGTGTCCATGATTCGAGCCAACATCGACGAGGATCGAAGCCACAATGGCAAGATTCCTAGCGGGACTAACGGACATTGCGAACGTGGTAGTTGCAACATTATGTGGAGATGGAAGACATGGTGCATATGGCGAAAGTGGAAAAACAGCTCAAAAGAAAGGGTGCCACACGATCTTATGGGAGTTCAACATCAAAATGGGGGCAAAGTTCATACAAGAAGACTCTCCCAATACCGGGCCCATTCCAAAAAAAGGAGGACCACCGAAAGAAGTAAGCCCATTGCTAAAAACCAGCAAGGGTAAGACTCGCTTCTCCAAATCGTTCCGTGACATACAATGTTTTAAGTGTTTTAAGCGTGACACATTGTAAGCCAATGTCCGAACTGCAACACCATGCTTTTTCGAGATGATGGAGAAGTTGAATCGAACAAGAAGAGGATGAGAATGAAGATGTTGCCATCAAGAAGAAGAATTAGAGTATGGCGTGGAAGGAGAGGTTCTTGTTGTCAAAAGAAGCCTAAACGCATAACTGGGTTGGAGAAATGAACAAGAGAAAATATCTTCCATACTCATGTTTGTTGGAGGAAAGGTATGCTTTGTTATTATTGATGGTAGAAGTTGCACCTAATGTTAGTAGCACTTAATGGTAGATACACTTGGCTTAAGCAGCAACAAAGCATCCACAACCTTATAAGCTACAATGGCTCAACGATGGAGGAGAACTCAAGGCAGACCAAACAAGTTGAATTGTTTTCTCTATTGGAAGTACAAAGACGAGGTATTATCGATGTCGTTCCAATGCACGCAAAGCCATTTATTTTACTTGAAGGCCTTGGCAATTTGATAGGCGAGTGATCCATGACGGGTATACCAACCGTATACGTTCACCCATGAAACAAAGAAGATCACTTTAGCCCCACTTTCTCCAAAACAAATACATGAAGACCAAATTTTATTGAGAGAAAAAATTGAAAAAGCCAAAGAGAGAGAGACCAAAATGGAGGTAAAAGCAAAGGAGTGTGATCAAAATGAGGAAGGAAAATCAGCATTCTTTCTAAAGAGAGAGTTGAAAAGAGTTTAATGACAGCAAAGGAAGCACTTGTGCTCATGTACAAGGAAAATTTCTTGAATACTAACTACCTTGATCAAAATTTGCCCTCTTTTGTTGTGTCTTTATTTGGAGTTTTGACCTATTTCCTGAGGAAATACCAAGTGGGCTGCCACTATGTGCGTGGCATAGAACATCAAATAGACTTTGTTCGGAGCCGTCATTCCAAACCGACCATCGCATCAAGCAAACCGCCAAGAAACTAAGGAGTTGCAAAAGGCAAGTATCCGGGTTGATGTCAAAAGGCTACGTGAGGGAAAGCCTTAGCCCATGTGCCGTGCCTTCTGGTTACTTGTGCCAAAGAAGGATGGAACTTGGCGTGATGTGTGTGGACTTCTTGTGCGTAAACAAAATTACGGTAAAGTATCATACCCTATTCCTCGCTTAGATGACATGTTAGATGAGGCAGTGGTTCTAACCTCTTTCCAAGATTGATCTTAAAAAGTGGTTACCACCTAAAATAATAAACGGAAGGTGATGAGTGGAAAACAGATTCAAAACTACAAGGCCTTTATGAGTGGTTGGTTATGCCTTTTGGCTTAACTAATGCTCCAAGCACGTTTATGAGGTTAATGAATCATGTTCTTAGGCCATTCTGGGTAAGTTTTGTGTGGTTTACTTTGATGACATTCTAATCTATAGTAAAACCATGGAAGAACATGTTCAACATTTAAGGTCAGTTTTATAGTTTTGAGGAAGGAAAAACTGCTTGCTAACTTACAAAATGTACATTTTGTTGTCGAGGGTTGTTTTTCTAGGGTTGTGAGTTTGAAGGTTTGAGGTGGACAAGAGAAGGTTAAAGCCATTGAAGAGTGGCCGACCAGCAAGCATTTCTCAGGTTAGGAGCTTCCATGGACTTGCAAGTTTTATCGAAGATTCGCCCCCAACTTCAGCACTATAGCCTCACTAACAAGTGTTATTAAGAAGAATTCTAAATTCTTTTGGGGGAAGATCAAGAGAAGTCATTTTAATAGCATTAAAGATTGTTTAATACATGCCCTTACTTGCTCTACCTGATTTTAATCTAACTTTGAAATTGAAATGTGATGAATGTGTAGGAATTGGAGCAGTTTTGTCTCAGTGGTGACATCCTATAGCCTATTTCAAGTGAAAATTAAGTGAGCTACGCCAATTACCCTACCTATGACAATGAGATGTATGCTCTTGTGAGGGCAATGGAAACATGGCAACATTACCCCTTTGGCCTAAGGAGTTCATCATTCACACTGATCATGAGGCATTGAGGCATATCCGGGGCAGCATAAACTCAACAAAAAGGCATGCCAATGGGTGGAGTTTTCTAAACTCTTCCCATGTTATCAAGTACAAGAAAGGTAAGGAGAATATAGTTGCCGATGCATTGTCATGAGGTATATCTTTAAACACTTTGGAATCTAAGTTATTGGGTTTTGTTTTTTATTAAAGACTTATATGTCTCGACTGATTTTTGGAGATATACAAAGCTTGAGAAAAGGGTCAATTGAAAAATACTATAAGCATGATGGTTTCCCTATTTATGAAAGGAAGACTATACATCCTCAAGGTTCCATGAATTGCTAACTAAGGAAGCTCATGAGGAGGATTAATGGGACATTTTGGGATAGCAAAGACTTTGGCTATACTAAGAGCACCTATATTGGCCTAAAATGAAACGAGATGTGGAGAGGTTGTGTGAGCGATGCATCACTTGCAGAGAAGGCCAAATCTAAAGTCATGCCATGGATTTACACCACTACCCATACCGAAGCACCATGGATGGATATTTCAATGGATTTTTGCTATAGGCTTCCATCAAAGAATTGGAAAAGATTCCATCTTGTAGTTGTGATAGATTCTCCAAAATGGCTTCATTTTATTCCTCTGAATAAAACTAATGATGCCCCGCATATTGCTAATTTGTTTTTCAGGGAAATAATGAGGTTACATGGCATACAAGAACTATTGTGTCTGATCGATGTGAAGTTCTTAAGTCACTTTTGGAGAACCCTATGGAGAAAGATTGGAACAAAAACTATTCTTCACTCACTTGCCATCCACAAACGGATGGCAAACTGAAGTGGTGAACAGTACTTTTTATGTTATGACCATCATTCTAAGAATTTGAAAACATGGGAGGAGAGTTTACGATGTGGAGTTTGCATACAACCGCTCGATACATAGTACTACAAGTATGACGCTTTGAAGGGTGTATGATTCAATCCATTAACACCATTAGATTTGTTACTATTACCCGCTGATCAAATTGTGAATAAAGATGGACTTAATAAAGCTGAATTTGTTAAGAAGCTTCATCAACAAGTGCGGGAGAACATTGCTAAAAAAGCGAAGCCAAGCAATATGGAATTTGTATGAGTATTTAAAGTTTGTATAACATTCATTGCATTCAATAAACATGTTGTTCATTAAAGCATGCGTTGCATTTAAACATGTAGTTCATTTAGTTATACACTTCATTTAACTAAGTAGTTCATTGATTAAACTAGTTCATTCAAGATTATTAGTTCATTGAATAAAGTTAGTTCATTAATTAAACTAGTTCATTCATCAAACTAGCTCATTTATTAAACTAACTCTTAATTGTTTACATGCATGTTTTCAATTAAAGATTGAATAAAGTTTACCTTTTGTGTCTAGGTGCATGAGGGAAGATGAACGGTTTTACCAGATGCAAGAATATCAGCAGAATGTCTTCCAATTCTGGATGCGATACAGACGTGTTTGGATCCAGAAATCAATTGACGTTATTCCTCCATCTCTTAGCTTTCCAATGCCTTTTGAATCACCTCAATCCGATATCGAGCTTGAGATACGTAATGATTTATCAAGACAGTGCAGGCTGAAATTTTTATTACGGGAATTTTATGCATGGATGATTTGAATGAATTTGAGCCAAGGAAGAGTTCTTTCATCTTCTACCAAGAGACAAGCAATTGATGGCCATCTTAATTCAGCAAATTCAAGGCATTCAAGGTTGATGTTATCACCATTCAAGTGGGGTTTCAAAATTCATTGAGGAGACATGAAATGAAGGCTGGATGAAACTCACCTTTTATGACATTCAAGTCATATTAATCAGCTTGAAGATGAAGAGTTGCACTTAAACTGACAGCAAGGATGTCTACATTCATCCTTGTCCACATTCATCCCCTTTCTTCATATGATAGCAAAACAAGGCAGCCCAAGAGTCCTTCTTAATTTGGACGAAAATATGACTAAATTCAACCTCAATTTGTCTAAACTAATCAGCTTTGAAGATGAGAAGAAAGGACAAAGCATTCATGTGTATTCAAGTGCATTAAGATTTTCTTGTAACACCTTTTTCATATTCTGCCTACTTCTACTATAAATAGGCATCTTTAGGATCATTGTAAGACACACTTGAATATATAAAACATCTTTGAAAGATTGCTTTATTCTTGTTCTCTTGTGGAACTTTATCGGCTTCAAGTTAGTCTTGTAGTCTTCATCCATTTCCCTTTGTTATAGCGCTGGTTCCTAGCTCATCTATAGCTAGTGGGTCACTGTTCCATATCCTACCACTTCATTTCCACTTTATTATATTGCTGGTTCCTAACTCTTTATAGTTAGGGGTCACAATCCATCCTTTGAATTTCTTCATCTTAACGCCAACACCCCATCATCTTCACCTACATTTTCATCTTTTATTTTTTTTTCTTCCATAATCACAACTTTTCTCTCCCATCCAGAGTTATGATTTTTCCCTCCGATGCAAATCCAAAAAAGAAGTACAGCTAAGTTCAGAACTCTCCTAACAATGCTTATACTAGGATATGCACCAAAAGAGGAAGCATTGGGAAAAATCATTAAAGATTGTCTCTTTGACTTAAACACCCTAACGGATGTTGATACAACACCCACTGCTGCTGACAATGATAAAGTTTTTGTTGAGAACATTGATGAAGATGAGGAAGATAATACCCAAGTTGAGAAGACCCCCGCCACTGAAAAGATTTTTGAAAGAAGTTTGGTTGTATCCAAGATTATGGATGCAACCCTGAAAGACTAGATATTAAGCTAGTTGCTATGAGACCGGTGAAAACTGTGGCTGTAATCGATGAAAAAGAGGCCAACCCTCTTACGATGGTGCTATACAAGACACCACCACTGTTCATCCCCATTGTGGATGTGGCCAGTAATGTCGACGAGAAGAAGAGCCTAAGAAAGAAGACGAAGATGAACATGATGAGGAGGCCTCTCTTCCAAATAAAGAGAAGAAGAGAAAACGCTAGAAAAGCAAGAAAAAGCGCAAAGAATAGTAACAGAGCAAAAAAAAAAGAAGCGATGCTCTGCCTCCTCCTTCCAAGAGCCTGACAACTGAGTTAGTTTGTTTTAGTTTTTGTAGGAATGCATACCATGTAGTGTAACCTCAATTTTGTTTTTCTTTGTATTTTCATGACATTTGCATTGTCATTGTAATTGCAATTAGCTGTAATATCTTTGCATTCAACATTGTAGCCACATCCTGTCATTGCATTCTATTTTCTGTTTTCTTTTGCATTGGGGACAATGCAATCTTTAAGTTTGGGGGTATAAGCCTACGAGTTGAGTGTGTGTTGTTGCAATAAAGTACTTCCTGGGGGTTTGTTGCACAATATCTTACTTCTTAGGGTTTAGGATGCATTCATTGTTCGATATCCCTTGCTACATAATATATATTATACAATATATATATGGTACTAAATAAATGTTGATAGATGGAAAGAATTTGAGGTGAGAGGCATAATGTTAGGTATTCTTGAAATGCTAGCTTATATATTGTTGTTGGAGTAGTTTATGCAATCTACTATCTTGTCGATGCAATTGATCTATTGGTTGGTTGGAATGATTCAAGTATCTAGAATGCCTCTAATATGTTGCTGGACCTTGCTGCTTAAAATTTTACTTAAGGACGAGAAAAAACTCAAGTTTGGAGGTATGATAGCTCTTTAATAAACATGTATTTTCCTTAGATTTTTAGATTTAATTGTCTCAACATCAGTGTTTATTGCATTCATTTCTGCATTATCGTGTTTATTTCCTGCATTTTATCTAACTTAGTCTCAGTTGCTCTTATTTAACATATTTCTGCTTGTTTTGCCTTATTGTCGTTGTATTTCTAATGTCCCTACAGAGGAAGTCTCACCACTGTAGCCATCTCGTCACTGTAACTACAAGTTGTCTAGTCTGCTAAAAGATAAGGACAACCTTGCCAGCTATAGTATTTGTTATAACAAACTCTATACGGCCTTGGGTCACACAAAACACCTGAAGGACGAGTGTCATTTCTTGGGCATTCTATAGAAGAACGAATTCGGGAAGATAGAGTCACGCGATTTCTATTTTCATATCATCTTCAACCTCTGAGCTTTCTCTATCCTCCCATGGAGGCTTAAGCTCATTTCTGGAGATCCAAGGTGAAGTTGGGTGGAAATATCCGAGGAGAAGAGGATTCAAGTTCATGATCAAGGAGAATATTTTATTATCTTCCTAAACTCTCTTTTAATTAGATGTTTGTTGATGATTTCTATTATATTTTGTGCTTTAATGACGTTGGTTCAACTCTTTTAAGCTCTGTATGAACTCAATTAAATCTTATCTTTTAGTTCAATATATTTCTATTAGCTTTTTCTCAGACTTTGATGTTGGATTTGATTATTGTTTGCACGAGAATGTTAAAATTAGCTACTAACATCGAGAGATATAGTGACAGGTTAGATTAACAAGTCATTACAACGAGAGTTGAATGAGGATACAACAAGAGTTGATCGACTTGTTCAAGGGGTTCTAGTTTTGACTTATAACGAGAGTTAAGGCCGATCTGCGTCTTTGCGTCAACAGTTGAAGATTGAATGGAAGTTAGTAAGCAAGCTTGCTTGTTATTTGCCAATTGAGCCATCGTATTACCTTTAGTGTACTTGTTCTTTCTGCCACGCTAAATCGAGGAGATCGAGGCTTAATCATAATATTTCTCTACTCTTTTATATTTTCCTTTATTGCTACCACAATTGATCCATTACTCATTACTTTATTTCCTTATTGCAACTACAATCTCACTCACAATATTTTCTTTTACAGAATTGCTTGTGGTCACATAATATTTAGGCTAAGTACATCATCCTCGAGGGATCGATATTCAAACATGATTCTCCTATTTCTATTATTTCATCGACAATGTTTGCTTGCACTTAGAGTGTGAAGTTCTCACACCGATCAGGGAGTAAAGGGTATTAATATATTGACAAGAAGCTGAATTTGTTCGATGCAAACAATAATGGCCAAAACAATGCACGATAGGAGGTCCGCTGCAAATTAGCTTTCCAACGCATCTTGAAACGCCTCAATCGGACATCTGATCTCAAGATACGCCTATTTTAGCGAAGACAGCGCATGCAGAAATTCCTATACGGGATTAATACGGGATTTTTTGGATAATTACGAATTTTCAAGATTTTATTTGATTATTTGTAATTTAAATCAATATAGGATTCTGCAATATCTATTAGATCAGATTTATTTGACTAGATTTTATTTTTAGCATTTATTTATTATTATAGTTACTTATCTAATTAGGAGATTAGATTTTAGCATTTATTTATTGTATTTAATTCCTAAGTTTAGTAGGATTAAACTTCTCCATGGCCTATATAAAGGAGGCTTCACCCACATTGTAATTCAGATTTCATTGATTAATAAAAAGTTATCTTTGAGATTTTAGTATTCTTTGAGTTTGCAAGTGTTCGTAAACTTGTCAAATTCTAGGGTTTTCGGGTTTTTCTAATTTTCTTTCATTCTTAGCCATTAGTTTCGTTTGTTTTAGCTTTTATT
>JAGYYJ010002310.1:0-16990 GCA_019671005.1 Hibiscus mutabilis
TCACGCCACTGTATGCTGTCTAAGCGCCCTAACTTTTGAGGTCCCGCGCCTCGTGTCTTCATCCGTATTGCCACATCGTCTCGACTTCATTACGACCTTCCATCCGTTTCAGGCGAGATCTCGGTAGTTGGATCAAATCTGATCCAGCAGCGGCAGATGGATCCTTCGATAGACTCTTAGCCTCCCCTCTTCCATTGATGACATAGAGTGATCAGTAGCTCCCACTCACCGTGGGAGAAACCTTGTGCCAGCGCCCCTTGGCCACAGATCTCTCCCGACCACCATTATCCGTAAAAGATAAAAAAACAAAGAGATATGAGGCAAAGTATCTATATTTTGCATTAAAGTCTAAGCATTCTTATAATAATACAAATATATATATATATGATGTAAGATCTCATTTGTGTCGGTTCTAAGATAATCAATATAAAAAAGCAGAAATTTGAAAGTACTCTTTCTCTTTTAGTACAGCAGAACTAATGATTAGAATTATAGACCTTTAACTTTATGTCAGCCGTTTTTGGTGTCACAAAATTATCTCGGAGTGATGGACGACCGTGATCGATGACAAACCTACCGGTATCGCTTTGGAGCGCGTATGAGTGATTTAGGCGTTAGGTTTTCAAAAAGAGGATATTGTTTTTTACAAAAAAGGGTTTAGGGTTTTGATTTACTATAAAGGGAATTAATTTTGAATGCAGTTTAGGATGTTACGCATTGGCCCGTGAAACGGCTTGATGGGCGATTAGTTGGCTATAGCGGGGAGTTCGCTGGATTTTGGGTTTTCTTCCATAAATGGATGAACACTCGGTGGTGTTCATCTTTTGGGTGAAAGTGATTTTGGAAGGTTAAAAAATGAAAAAAGTTTTTTGGTTCTAAATTGTCTTTTATACTCGTTTTAAATTTTTAAATGGGTTATTTACAAAATAAACCCCTCGCCCCCAAAATAATGCGTTGTGAGTCTTACGCCCTTTTTAATCACACCACGGGTCGGTGGTATATTTGCATATTTAGTCCTAATTAAGCACACATATTTTAATTTTCGAATACTTTACATTAATATAATTTCTTTAATTTTAATCCTTATTTTGTATATTTTGTCCAAGCATTTATTTATTTATTTGAGAAGTGTTGTTCATTTTGTTTTATTCTTGGTTGCTTATTATTGTGTTTTTAATTTGCACATCATGTACATATTAAGTATATGTATAATCTAATGTATCATATAATATGGGAACATTACTATATCTTATTTACGTATAATATATAATATATGTACACATATATGATACTTAGTTCATGTTAATTGCATTAAATGAAAAATGTTGTTAGTCATATTATGAATTTAATATATGTACCTATATAGCATATAATATAGTTTATGTTATTAATCTATATTTTGATTATTAAATCTAACCCTTCTTTACATGTATTTATGTAGTTATCTTTATTTAATTCATGTTACCATCAATATCTTCGTTTTCAAGTATGATTAATTGTCATGTTTATTTGTTGCTCCATTTTATTTTACTACTCAAAGGTCTTGATATCCTAGTGGAGTGTCATCCACAGTATTGGACATCATCTCCTTTGGTATCACGGGTTGCGGGTTAGGTTGTTGATTTGTGATTCATACATTCATGCATCTTAGGATTATTAATTTAGGTCAAATTTTAAATTTTCTTAATAAATACAAGCAAACACTTAGGTACCGATTTTAGAGGGCATAGTGGGTGCGAATCCTTTCCCATTCTCGTAGAAACTCCTAAACTACTTAATCGACCGGTCTACCTTACCCAAAATTAGTTTCAACTCATCTGTTTTATTTTTAAAGCGTAGTTTTTAAAAATGCCCCTAAACTAAATTTTTTCATAAAAAGTAGGATCGTTCAGATTTTTAGTCCTACAACATGCCGAATCCGTTGTGGACAAAGTTTCAAAAAAAAAAAAAAAAAAAAAAAGCCTTGTAGTTGGGTTGGTATTATAATTATTAAGAAAATTTAAATTTGATTTGTTTTGGTTTTAAATTCCTAACCTTGTTTGTTTACTACTTTATTTATTGGGTGTTTGATATAATTTGTTATCACATGTTTGTTCTAGAACCCGTTAAGTGGGCTTGATTACCTAATATGAAGTATTCCTTAGGGATCGATCCTTATATTTTAGTAGGTTGCTTTTTGTGTAGTTATATAGCCCATATCCCCCAGAGCGTCCTAGCGAAAGTTGAGTACCATTTGCTGAACTTAACCGCATCTGGCGACATAGAAACCACATAAACCATATCAGAGAACTACATCCATTTAGTGGTAACCCTTTTGATTCTTTTTGATATATTTACCCTTATTTACTATAGAATATGGTTAGCTATGTGCTTTTAATTGTTTTAATTATTAATTATTTATTGTTTTTATTAATTCATTTAATTTATCTATTACCTTTATGCGACTCTTTTTTTTTTTTTCTATTCTTTTTTTCTTTTGTGTTTGCATTCAATTTTCATTTCTATCATACACCAAAGTGTTGGTTCAAGGGCAGTTCACTTAGAGCATTTGATATGGGAGAGTGGTTTGTAATACCAAAAGTAATAATACTACGGTGTGGGGTTGGTCAGAACAAATGAGATGGATGGAAGGACAACCTAGCGGTGGGACATGTCGAGGTTAGAGACCACTGCAGTCATTTCCCAGAAAAATGACAAAAAGGATTGCGAAAATGGCATTATTTAGGATTTGGATATGAAGCAAGCCTTTGACCCAGAGTTCAGTGACACAACATTTTACTAAATGTTCAAAATGACATGCATTTGTTAAGGCCCTAACGGATTCTGGAACCCAGGGGATATAGATGCTTCACTTTGAGAAGGTGGTTGACTCCCACAATGAAAGAATATACCGTGTGCTCATTGCCGATGTTTAAGGAAGAGATCTACACAAACCCTAAAGACTCTTGCTTCTTGAACTTGGTGATATCACCCGAATGAGCGGGAATGGTTTCGAGGTAGATGTGAAAAAAAGAAAGACCGATTGTATAGCTTGAGGGCATGTTCGAGACCTAATTCATACATCCTAACCCACCGAAAAAAGACATTTGTTTTGTTTCTAGGGTTGGTTATCTTCCCAGGTTTTGGGACATATAGACTACGCTACCGCAAATTGTTTGAAAAACTTAGAAATAAATCAATCCAGCAGGCTATCTTGGCGAGACTTTTTGATCTCACGAATGCATGTAAGAAAATGAGGAGATAGATTCTTAGGTTGCGTCCCACTATTAGATTTGGATCAATTCACTTTTTGGGATTTGAAGTTCTCGTTAGATGTGCCCTTTCACCTTTTCTCCCATAAAAGTTTTCTAGGAGAATACCCGGGCTGGAAACAATGGCTGAGGATCGGTGGATGGTCGATTACGCGACCTCCGTGATGATACTGTTAGATGAAAATGCAGTGGCTAATCCTAGGCAGAATTTTATACCATTGTGGAAGTACAATTGGGTAACTTTGCACGGGATTTGGGGTAAGTTGTTATTGTGCATTTGCTCATGCCACGTTAGTACGATTCAATGCAATTCACTCCTACACTCACGGTCTGGGTACATCTAGCTTTGCAGCACAAGGTAATGGTTACAAAGAACAAGTCCTAAAAATGAACCGTTCTTGGAATATGCACAAGGTTTGAGTCTATATGAAGATGATTCGCCATTTACTCCGGAGTTATAGACATTGGAGACTCGGTCGGGCTAATGATACCATTCCTCATCCCGAACCACGAAAATGTTTGACCTATGGAAGAACATACGAGGAATGCTCCCTCTAAACTAGAAAAGCTAGAAGGGCCTGGAAAGAAGTATCTGACTTTGGAAAAAAATGTATCTCAGGCAGACACCGAGTATAAACTATTTAGCATCGGTTGACGTGGACAAATACAAAAGAATCGAGAGAAGGAAATCCTAAGAAAGAAAGAAGATACTAGATGATAACCATGAGGACTTGAGGAAAGATTGGATGGAATTAAGTAAAATTTGCAAAGAAATGGTTGGGGCACCAATACTAAAATGCTGATTAAACTCGTGAGCGAGGGAAGAGGACTCATAGCTATATTCGAAAGTATAAAGCTAGCGAAGCTGAGTTGAAAAGACTAAAATTGTGGCGGCCTCAGTTAACTCTTAGCCAAGATGGAGTTAGGATTTGGAGGCTCGGTTAGCACCAATTGGAGCCCCAAGCTCACCAAACTGGTCAGTCTAGCCAAGCAAGGTAGAAGAGTAGAAAGCAATTTCTCGAGAACTAACTACTCCAGTTAAGCTCAGAAACCAGGATTAACAGCTCAAATGAGGAACTTGGGCTGATTGTTGTAGTTAGAAGGACTTCTACATAGGTACCCACAATCAAGAAGTTGCTACTCTGAATCTTGTTCAAGACAGAATGAGTTACTAAAGGCAGAGGTAACCGAGTTGGAAAGCCACTACATGAGATTTTGGGAACTACTACTGCTCTTTCAAGCAAGCCTTACAATAGGATAATCGTCAGATAGTCTTTGGACTCCGGCATGGCGGTCAGGTTGATCGAGACCAACATGGTACAATGATGGATGTTATGGTGCAAAAGTTCATGGGTCAATATATCAAGGCTTGGCAAGGAAGCGAGTCGAGTTATGCACATGTTAGTCTCGAACATAGTTGGGATCGAATCCGCACCCTGCCGTGAAGTCGAGGCCTTAGGAATAGAAACTAGTCGATCCTGCGCTTGTTATGTTAACTTTACGTAATCAGACCTCTTAAATCAAATGAAAGTCTTTCTATGGACTATTAAAGAATCAACATATTAATTCATTCATTTTTGACACATTATTTAATTACTTTTAATATTTCAAATACATTATGCATTGCATTTATTTATTAAAACAATAAGATTAATTGTGGAAATATCATGTGACGATTTAAAATGCAATCATTAGCGCCAATACGGTGCACATGCGCCAAGTAAAAAATGGAGGATAGGGTGGCTAATTTAGAATAGGGTCACCTCGAGACTTCGTTTTGGTCAAGCGAACAAAGCATGCCGATCAGATTGCTCGTCGCAAGCTACAATTATGGCTCAAATGGGTTTGTCTTCTGCTTGAAAAATAGTGGGTAAAGAAAAAGTTTGACAAAGTACTATTGAAGAGCGAGAAGGACCGCATCTCCGTGGGGTTCAACTAGAGATGCTGAGATGTCTTGCATCAACACGGTAGGTTATCTGCAAGCCACCAAGCGAGGCATCTGAGAGTCAACCCCATTAATGTGGAGGTAGGCCACGAGGATGAAATTCCCAGGACACGAATGTGATAGAAAAGATTTAGAAGGCAAAGTGGAAAAAATATGAAGAAAAGTTTCATTTTTTAGGAAAAATTTAAGTCTATGCAAAGGCGGAATGAACAAGAGAATGGTGATGGCTTGACCCTCGTAGCAGATCTAATGTTCCCTCCAAATTCAAGGCTCAGGACTTTTTGATAAATATAACCAGGACTAATTCTTTGCCCATATAACTATGTACTCTGAAAAAAAGGTGGCCTTTATAAAGGATGAAAGCTACTAATTCATTGCTTCAAGATAGCTTAATCGAGTTAGCTATTCTATGGTATACAATATGGTAATATTAAGTCATGAGAAGGATCTTTTGAGTGCCTTCATCAAGCAGTACAAACATGTGTCAAACATGACCATTGAATCATCTTTGGAAGGATATAGTAGTAAATTGACGAAAGTACGTGTCGGTATGCCCAAAGATGGCGTAATGTTGCTATTCAACCACCCATTCACGGCACAAGATTACACCTATGTTCATGAACACCTTAAAAGGTGCATTTTTGACCATTTGATAAATAATACCCTCAAACTTTGCCGATCTAGTGAGAATAGGAGAATTGGAAGAGTGGCAATAAAGTAGAAAGGATTGTGGTGGAGAGAACTTAAAAAGTTACAAAAAGAAAAGGATAAAGAGGTGACACTACGAGCACCTCGTGTCATTAAACATTACTATTTAGTGACCACAAGCTTACTAGAAATGCAAAGCTTCGAGTGAAGGATAGAGCTCCCTGAAGCGAAAGGGAAGTTGTTGCTCTTTTCTTTTGGTGTCTTATCTTTTAGTTGTACTATCAGTTATATAAGGCTGATTTAGTTGACCATATCATATTTACTCCGTAAAAATCCTTTTCCTTTCATGGTATGATGAAAAGGTGCATTGTGACTATCCTGCTGGTATCCTGGTCATTCGATAGAGCGTATTTACCTTTAAGAAGTTTCTCGAACTTAATAAATCTTGAGTTTAAAATTTGATGAACCAAATATGGTGCTAATCCATTGCAAACCACACGGCCGTGGCAAGCGTCGCCGAAGATGAAGGTAATAGAAAGAGCTAAAGAAAAAGTGTTTGAAGTTAAATCCCCTCCAGAACAGGTGTTTCATGGGTTGTTACATGCATCGATGAAAATATGGAAATAGTAAAGAAGGATGTGAACCTTACTGAGTTTCATCGGAAGGAGGCACGAGATCCAACATTATGAAGAGTTTAACGGTTGGTCCAGGAATGATGGACAACAAAGAAATTGAATTTTTCTAGAAAGTTGAAGGAGGGAAAAAAAACTAGATGTGTGGCCCGTGAGATAACCCCAATACGGGGTGGATAGACCATTTGTCATCTGTCCAAGGCCAGAAGAGAGCGGCTCGTCCCAAGGGAAAGTTTGAAGAGTGTCCCCCAGGCTTGTCATCTAAGCCCCCAACTCCTTTCCAATTCAAAGACACTCGGAGGTTTCCTTGGCATTATCTTCACTTAACGTCTTTGTGCCGAAGGATCAAAACCATAAAGAGATGAAAAGTCGTAGCGTGCGAGAAACCATTATAAGAGGAGGAACCGTAAAAAGTCAGCGAAGTTGTGAACAAGTAGGACACTTCATCGAAAGCGGCCGAGATGTTATCCTTCCGGAAGACTCAATGGGCAACAAATACGATAAAAAAGACAAAGGGAAGATACGATGATTGGGCACGATAAGATATTTAGTGAGGAGCCTCCTATAAAAATCAATAAACTATAACTGACACAAAGCGTAAGAATTTTTAAGAATTTTTAAGGCATAGTGAGTAAATTGTTATCTGACTGACTCGTAAACAACGGGAAAGGATTATGGTACTTGAGTTAACAGACTCGAAGGCCATCGTAATACGTTGCTAAAAGTCTTTGAATCAAACATTTTGTTCCGGATGATATCTACATTGCAAATTGGGCTGAATAGTGGGGCATATTTGCAGATGCGCTATACCACATTGGTGATGATGAAAGCCCCAGGAAGGAGGTATGGGGTCTACCAAGCTTTAAACATCTTTGCTGACCCAGGAGTACGTCTTGCCTAGGGTGCTCATTGTGATGGGTCTGCATGAATCTGTTGCCAATGGAAGCGTACGAGTTGCAGTAGATAGTTCCTACTTGAAGCATGTCCAGTTGTGAGATCCTTTGATGGAGCACAAAGAAAGAGGTGGTGGGAAGATCGAGATACCTTTGTTGATTGGACGGAGGTAGAATATACCATTGATTTGTGGTGATGAATATTAAGCTAACTTATAAGCGCTACTTGGAAAGCCACGGATTCGATGCCAACTTTTGTTCCTTCATCTTGTAAAAATTGGTTGTAATCAAAGGAAAATTGGTAAATGCGGAAGCGAGCAAGACATTATTTCTTGATAACATTCGATGCTCTATATTCCACACGATGAAGACAGTAGAGTGTTCCTTTTGAGCTCTAGAATTTGAATCGACCTTTGTCGCGAGAAGGAAATGAATCCCACATGCCCCAAGTTATCCAATTGTACCAAGATGGCCATCAGGAGACCACTGAAATTTGAGAGCTAAAAGCGGAAAAGTTTTGGGAAGAAATTGCAGAGGCCTGCGGGAAAAAAATGTTATCATCAAGAAAGACTTATACGGGCTTGGTCATAAGCCTAGTTTTGCTGCAAAGGAAGAGATCACAGTGGGGAAGAACAAAGAGGCGGAGTTCAAGAGAAGATGTCGAAGTGAAGTCGATGACTTTTCACACCTAGAGACACCTTTGTGTTTGGTGGGATTGTCAATACAAGCTAAAGGTTCATGAAGCAAACCAAGTGAATAACAAACGATCGGGGAGATGTTCAATAAATCACTGAAGGGATGCTTGATAACATGATATCCAAAGGTGGGAATATTGAGTTTCGTACAGTATCGCCCTTGCCTTCGAGGAAATACTCAATAATTGGAGCCATATTATTTTGCCTATAGTTTTTAGGACGAATCGGAATGTGTAGAACCAACCCCTCTTTCTTTCGTATGGATATTTTATAAAAAAGTTTGCTATGTTGTGTCATAAATACAATGAAAATGATGTTTATGCGTTTTCTCAAATGGAAAACATTTCATTTTACTACATACATTTAACTCTTCATTTTTTATTTATTTCATACGAATATTCTTACTGTCTTTTTCTTTTAATTTTGTGCAAGGTCCACCATATTATTTGTAGCCAAGATGATTTTTGAATCCTATCCTAAGATAGACTTGGCGCAACCTTTGTGTTTGGAAGAAATTGATGAGAGGGGAAGATGAGATAGAATACGAAGTCCTAGAGAACTGCCAAGATTGATGGCAAGTGAGAAAAACAAATCCTACATCACCAAAGTAGATACTCTTAATTTGAGGGTGATAAAGATAAAAAGTAGATTGACTGTCTCTCCTTTAAAAGACTAGACTTGGTTTGATAACTACGCTTCAAGAGTTCCAGGGATGTATTCCCTTGGACTTACCAGGAATGCGCATCACGGGGTTGAATACGAACTTTGTGGTACATAAGTTGCCAATAGGGCCAGGTGTAAGCCCGATGTGAGCTCAAGAGAATGGTGATATGTTATTAAAAATTAGAAAGTGAAACAATTTGATGCTTGTTTTGGGGTTGCCTAAATACCAGAATGGAGTCTTGAGCATAGTCAATGCAGAAAAATTGAGAAGGTTAAGCTTGTGTGTAGATTATAGAGATCTCAATAGAGTGAGCCCAAAGGATAATTTCTTTGCCTTGACAACTGGTTGACAATACGGCGGGCATTCATGGTTCTCTCCATGGATGGCTTTTCGAGTACAATCAAATAAAAATACCTAGAAGATATGGAAAGATTACACTTATGACTGAGTGGGGCACATTTTGTTACAAAGTGATGCCTTAGACTTAAAATGTTAGGGTAACTTATCAAAGGGCGTAGTGACTATCTTCAAGATATGATGCACAAGAAGATTGAGTATATGTGGATGATACCAATTGCTAGAATCTCCAAACCGAGGAAGGGCACATTCAAAACTTGAAAGCTGTTCCAGGTGAAAGTATCAAGTTTGAAGCTCAACCTGCTAAATGCATATTCGTAGTCAAATCTGGAAAGCTTTTGGGATTCGTGGTTAGTAGAAGGGAATCCAAGATTATTTAACAAGGTGAAAGCTATTCAAGATCATGCACCTTACCTCAAACACAAAAGAAGTTTGAGGTTTCTTGGGAAGACTTAATTATATCTCGGTTCATTTCGGTTGACAAGTGTGATCTTGTTTTAGATTACTTGAAAAACAACCCATGAGTATGGGATGAAGGTGTCAGAAACTCTATAAATGATCAAAATTAACACCCTAAAATTGGCCTAGAAATGTTACAAAATTTACTATAGGCTAATTGAATTCATAAGCTAATCAATTTAAAAAGAAGAATGAACATTGGCCATCCTTAGGATCAAATAAGTGAAATTAGAACCAAATTAATTGAAATTAAAACTAGAAAGCTACAAAGGGAAGGATGGGGAAATGTGAACATGCAAAACATTAGAGTTTGCATGAAAATGGGATTAAGATTAAGGGCCTTGAAACATGTTCTCAAATGAAGAGAACATGTGCCAATTGAGCATGACTCACGACAACTTGAGAAAGATGAACGAAGAAATATTATCATCTTCATCCCATTATATATACCTTAACTGAATGGTAGAGAGAGAAAAAGGGAAGAAAAACGTCTGATCACCTTCAATTCAAACTTTTGATTGAGCTATGATCAAATTTAGCTTGGAGAAGGTATAATGCCTTGATTCCAACTTGTTTATAGATTGTTTGAACCTTGAGATTATGATGTGCTGTTGTAGATTAGTTAATTGTTGTTATGTGTGTTAGAAGCATGCTAGATTCAATTTGAATTTGAAATTGTGATTTCAGGTAGCCAATTTGTCAAAGGAAATATGTATAGTTCTTTGGAAATTTGAAATGTGTTCATGGTTAACTTGATCTTGATTGGGACTGATTTGATAGAGAAAATGTGTAAGCATGTTAATTGAATTTAGAACCTATTTTTATCATTTTGGTAGATGAATTCCAAGGTTGATTGAATAGATAACTTGCAAATGTAAAAGCACCTAATTGGACTAGTTAAATTAGGTAATGAAGTACTTCAATTGGTAAATTGGATGTGCAATGATGATCACGTAGATGTGGATTCAACATGATAATGCCTTGTTTTAAGCTCATTGTTAGGTATATTAAACTGACCTAGACATGTAAGAACATGAAAATGAATTGGTGCCATATTAGAACCTTGTTAAAATGAGAGAAGCTAGAAATTCCAACACAGTGTAATGCCGAATACTACTGTTCTGGGCGGTAACACCTGAAAATCACTATAAATTGTATATAATGAATTTAAGGCTGGAATTTTTATGGTCAACACCTTGGTATGTCTAAATTCATTAGGAGAAAATAGAACTGGTGCAGGTTTGTATAATGAAATGTAAGAAAGCTTTGCAGGATAGTGCAAATTGTCAGTGTAACAAATTACTAGCATCTTTAAGTTAAAAACTTTATTAAGGTAGCTAAGAACTAAAATGCAAAGCCTTATATGGTCATAAAGACAATTCGTTTATCTCCAAAGGTGTAAGCCAATTGAAATTATGGCGTACGGAATGAAAGTTATCTATGATTAAGTGACTAGAGTGCATCTTTAACTGCTTAGTAATTGCATTGTTTTGTGGCAAATTATACTTGATTTTGGGCATTGATTACTTGTATTTTACATGAACTATAATATAGATAAGTGTAATTAAGTTTAATGGAAGGGAATGTATGTAGGCATGCTGCCAGATTTATTGTATGCTATGTGTTTGAAACCTTGCCTTGATTGAATGATCATATGATCTTGTCTTGACATGTTTGTACTTGTAATGTGATAGGACCGGGGAGTAAACTTGGTGGAAGGGTAGAGTGGATCATCCTAGAAGCCAAGAACAAAGGGTGTGGATCAAGACCAATAGCTTGGATTATTGTGAGTGTAGTTATCTCTGAGGTTAGGACGGTCTAACCAATGAATCTTGTTTACACTCTTTGAAATGTTAAATGAACCTAATTATGAACCTGACTTAATAAGGGAAGAATGACTAGTAATGCATGAAGTTTGATCACATCTTAGATACATGTTTTGTTGAATGCTAAGCATATTAAATGATACATTGGTGCTTGTATGTGTTAAGATACATGTGATCGAATGCTAAAGACTTGCTTGAGATATTATCTCATCTTGTTGAAATGAAACATAGAAATTACATGAAATGTGAGCTATGGCTCAATTAGCTGAGGTCTAATATGAAATAGACATGACATGATCTTGATCTTGAAACACTTGAATAAATGGTAAATGAATGTACTTAGTAGCTAGTTGGACTAGGTAGAAGGGCATGCCTTAGTCCTGAGCTTATTGTGAGGTGGACTACGGTCGGGCTAAGGCCCACATTTGATGATATCTGAGTACGTATGTGGTCTTTATGACAGTAGAAGGGTTGACCAGCACTATGGTGCATCTTGTGTGACAGGTTGGTTGGAACTTGATTCTGGAAATACAAACTAAGTACCAAGAAGTTGTTTAATTGATAACACATGTAATAACAATCCAATTATACATGTTACTTGTCTTGAAAGCTATATATTGAATATGACTTATCTTGAAAACCTTGAATTGAATGTTACTTGTTTTGAAAGCCATGAATTGTATGTACTTGTCATGTAAGCATAACATGATTAACCTTTGTAAACATGATGTCTTAAATTCATGATATGAAAACAGCAAGCATAAATACTTGTTCTTGTCCACTTGATAGTCGAATGGTTGATATCCTTAGCTGGTTATCTTAATCTTGAAAAGCCTTGGCTAGGATTATCTTAATGCTTGAAATCCTTAGCTGGAAATTTATACTTGATTAAATGACACAAAACTTGAAATAACAATTGGTTAGAACTAGTTCTACCTCACTAAGTACATTTCTTGTACTTATCACTCTCGTTTTATTCTTCCCAACTATAGGATAAAGGGATACGAGTGTTTGATCTTGATCTTGATTTCTTGAGCTTGAAGCAAGTCGGCTTTGCATAAGTATGGTTTCATACTTGTTTGTTTATCTCCTAGAATGGTAGCACTTTATATTGTTTAAAGTATGGGTGATCATGCATCTTGAACTCTTGAACTTGTATATATTGTCCTTGTATGGAGCCTACTATATTATGAACCTATTTTCCAAGTATGTAATGAACCTAAAGTTCTTGTAATAGAATGTTGTTGATGTATGTAGTGGTTTAAATGAAATGATCTAATGTTTGATCTACTTTATAAGTACCATTCGAATGCTTTGATAGTATGCTTATTCATTTGTGTATGTATATATCACGTTGAAAGTGGCATTGTGTATGATGCTTGATGAATGAGTCTAGTTCATTGGGAACTAGTTACATGCCTTGTTGTATGTGTCTTGTGTTAATGGCCGAATGTATGAGTTTTAGTATAAAGCGATTGGAAACAAGTTCATGCAATTATATGTTCAAATATCATGTTTAGTAAAATAGGTAAGAGATATTGTATTCTAGGATCAATAGAAATGAATTGGAAGTATATTGCACACTTAGGCAAATCGAATAGGTAGTGTTATAAGATGAAGTTGTTGAACCATGAAAGTAGTAACTGTAGTAAGCATGAAAGGAATTAAATCGGTGATCTATTAAGATGGTTTAGGTTGATGTAAGGATCGAAATGTAAGTTACTTGCCATGATAAGTAATCAATACTTGCCTTGTTTCGTTGTATTGCTTCATGTGCTGTTCACTTTCCTTGCTTGCTTAAGTAATGCTCGGCAGTTTATACTAGCACGGTAAGGGTGTTACAAGTACCTAACAAATGCTCTAATTTTAGTAGCACGATCTGGGATAGGCTATTGATCTTGTACATAACGATTTATGAAAATTCAATGGGTTGTGTATTGAGGCAACACGATGAATTCGGGAAGAAAGAAAAGACATCTACTATTTGAGCAGAAGTTCTTACGATTCACGAAACCACGATCCGACGATTCGGAAATTGTGTTGTGCTCTAGTTTTGGCTACCAAAAGGCTCGGGCGTACATGTTATATCACACCTGGTTTGATATCCAAGTTAGACCTTTTGAAATTCTTGATGGAAGAGCAGTATTAGCGGAAGATGGCCCGTTGCTTAAATGCTTTTATCTAGAGTTTGACATTATATATAAGCGGTATTAAAGGAAAACTTATAGAATTTTGTAAGCCATGCCTCGAATGATTATGAATCATGAACTTTAATTTCCCGAGATGAAGATTTGATGGCATGGCTGTTGAAGAGCGGTGTTCCGGAAGGGAGAAGTCATGGAAGCTTTATTCGATGGAGCATCAATGCCCTAGGTCATGGAATATGGCGGTGTTAATTTCTCAATGCTACACCTTTCACGGGTAGATTAGAATTCTTTTATTTGACATAGCGAATACAAAGCATGTTTATGGGTTATGCTGCAATTGAAGAAAGATCAAGATTGCTTCAAGCCTTGATTCATCCTTGGTAATCTACCAACTTGAGAGGTAGCAAAGCAGAGATTTAAAGTTAATTAAGTATTATGATTTAATCCGAGGCTAATTAAAGAGTTCAAGAGGTCAGTTTCACCTATTTTCCAGAGACAACTAGATATGTCGGATCACTGCGGCAACCTTAGCTGCAATGTTCCAGTGAGTACAAAAATGGTAATGAAACCAGTGAAATGCAAATCTTGAATGTCGGCTCACTATTTCAATATGGAAAAGGAAGCGTGGGAAACCCATGGTACTATGATATTTTGCAGTATATCAAGTTCAAGCCTACCTAAAGAAGCGAGCGAGGCGATAAGAGGACTATTAGAGAATGGCGGCCGTTTATGTCCTAGATGGTGAGAACTTGTACAAAAGGAAACTGACCAAGTACTATTGAGGTGTGTTGATGCTCGGGAAATAAAATATTCTCATAGAGGTACGAGATGGGTTGTGAAAAACAGGACACGTACCAATGGCTTCTCAATGGCGTAAAATTATGAGATATGGCTATTTAAGTTGACTATGGAAGGGGACTCATCGACTACGCCAAGAAGTGCCACAAATGTCGGTTACGACAAGATCCATTCGGTTTCATCCAATTTGAGACTTTTTACGAAAATCAGTTTTTGTGACTTAACTAAATTTACCAAATTTCACCAATACACTTATAAACTATGTTTCTATTGGTATGTCAAATTTTAGGGCATTCAGAATCCATTTACTAAGTTTTCACCTTAGGCTCATTTTAGGCACTTTTTAACCTATTCAATTCTAGTCATTATAAGCATACAACAAAACCACGTTACTAAGTCATCATACAACCATAGAGAGGCTTATACAAAACAGTTGGACCATATGCCACTTTACTAGGAGTTTATAGCAAAAGGTAACATACATATATGGCAGGGACGTGACTTGCAACCGCAACAACATAATCAAGGCTCAGAATTGTTCAAGGTCCTGAAAATGCATGTGACACACATGTTAGGCTTACATAGCTTACTGAGGTAGTTATAATAATTACAATGGATGATCAATATTATGAAATGCATGACAATCAAATATACAAGTAGTCATATTATACTATGCACAATTCATGCTTATTACACATATTCTCATGCTTTCGTATTCACATATTACATGTCACATAGTCATATCATAATCATATTGTCATAGCATAATTCATAGGCACATATCAATTAGGTACCATTGGATACACGGATTCCCCTGTACTTCAATACATATAACAGATAGTGGGTCGTAGCCTTTAAGTCATAGCTCCGGAGATACATCCCTTACACAGCCGACCTTATTTCCCCCACATATAGGCCGTAGCCTTGGACCGTAGTCCTCCCTTACTTAATCGAGCTCAATAATCCTATGGCATGCCAATTGTATCCAATGTCCACAATTACACATTCACATAGTCCATAAATTTTTCAAGTCATATCATATCAAATATCAAAACGAGCCTTAGCTCCATATCATGTAACATTTCATATAATTTTCATATATCACATATGTGTAGCATATCATAGTCATATTTGCACATATCAAAGCAATGCATGTACGTACCAGATTTGACAATTGAATTCAACATAGTTGCTCTACAGGAGCCCTTAAACAAATACAAACATAACCATAAAATAATGTAACGGGATGGCACTAAGCCTATCCCTTGACACAACTACACTCACCTCGACAACCCGATGTTTTTAAGACTCTCGTATAACGACGCCTTTATTCTTGCCTTTTGAAAGAGATGACGATTGTTCTTTATCAACCCCTTGAGCCAATCGATAGCAAGGACTCAAATTTATTGAACCGAAAAACTTGGGCTTATGAACCTATTATTGAATCGATTTGTTCCTTATTTTTTGTCTTGTTTTTGCGCAAAATCCTCCCTATTTATACACAAATGGCCGGCTCCAATTTTTCTCTTCATTCTCCACGTATGTGGAGTGGTGGCATGCTTAAAGGGGCATGGCCCTTAGGCTTTCCCCACGTGGAGGCCACCTTGCGCCGAGTCTCCCCCAAACGTAGGGGAATTCACGGCAATTCCTTCAATTTAAAGGAATTGGTCGTGGGTCCCCTCATTCACGCCATCTTTTTCTTCTTTTTTTAATAATAATAATAATAAACTGTTACAGTTAGCTTGAGTAACCTTTATTACTTCAAATTAGGTACAAGACTTTCCTTTCAAAACGAAGAATCTTTCCCGGGAGATACCTTGGAAAGCATTTTCACCAACCTCGTCTGAATATCTCTCATGCCCCAGCCAAGATAGGACTTATGTCGGTCAAAAGGTAGCCTTGCCGATCACGGTGAATGGTTATCATGTCTTTGGTTTCTCAAAGTAAGTCATGACCTAGCATCTTGCCTTCATCGGTTTAGTCCAAAAGAGGAGTTCTACACCTCCTTTCATAGAGCTTTATACGGAGCCATTTTAATTGAAGCCCAGTAATCATTTGTAAGCAAACTCGACTAAGGGTGTGGATTTCTCCCATGTATTCCCAAAGTCAATGACACAGTTCGGAGTGATATCTTAGGGATCTACAAGGAAGAATCATGATTGGTACAAACACTTATTCACATAACTTAGAGGAGGGTTTAGAGCTATAAATAACTCTTCCAGTTATTGGTTTGAGGATGGAAAGTAGTGCTAAGATGCACTGTAGCGTTCAAGGCCTCAAGTAAGGTCCTTCAAAACTAAGACGTAAATTAGTGGGTCGATATAAGAGATAGATACCAAAATTATGTAAACGAACGACTTTCAAGGATGTACAACTCCAAGCTTAGGTGTTGAAATCCATTCTTCTTTGGAGAAAAAGTAAGCAGCATTTGGTGAATTGGTCCTCAACGATCCAAATGGCATCATTTTTCTTGGTCAAAGGTAGACCGCACTTAAAGTCATACGTGATACACTCCGTTTCCATTACGAAGTTGATGGGCTGAGGCAGTGGTACCTTGTGTGTAGCTTTGACCGTTGTGAAGTCATTACCTAGCTCACGTGAGTGGCTGATTTTATTCTTCATATCGGACCACCCAATAGATCTCCTTGAATCTTTGCCCCCATTTGATAGCTCCG
>JAGYYJ010002109.1:0-17247 GCA_019671005.1 Hibiscus mutabilis
CCTATTGGAAGAATCAAATGTGGCTCTTCTTCAAATCAGCGATTACCATTTTGGATGTAGTGGAAGGCGGGCAATCCATTCAAATGAAGCAAGAAGGAGAAAAGGTGCATCCCAAGACAAGACAAAGTATCTTGATGAAGATCGAGAGGGTGATGCAAATAAGCGACAAAGTTGTGCACACACTCTTTTGTGCTCTTGAAGCTGGATGATTACTGAAGATGTCTTCTTACTGTGCCAAAGGAGATATGAGACAAGCTTGAAACTACCTATGAGGCACAAACAATGTAAAGGAAACCAAGATTGGACTCCTCAGCGGAGCTATGAAAATTTTAAGATGGAACCAGATGAGGACATCACCAAGATGTTTGATAGATTCTTTGCCATCGTCAATGGGCTTAAGGGCTATGGAGAAGTCATCTCGGAAGACAATCTTGCTCGGAAGCTTATCTATTATCTTCTCGAGTCATGGGATAGAAAGAGGAGCACCATCATCGAAGCCAAAGATCTCAAGACCATGAAGCTTGATGCTCTCTTGGGTCTCTTCTCACTCATGAGATCATGAAGAAAGAAAGAAGAATAAAATAAGAAGGAAAGAAAAGAAGAAGGAGAAGGAGGGTGGAGAAGAAAAAGATGAAGGAAATTGCTCTCAAGGCTTTACAAGAAGAAGATGAAGAAATGGCTATGCTAGCCAAAAGATTCAAGGTTCATGAATTTCAGGGCTGGGGAAGAAAGTTCCATTGAAGAAAGGTTTTCAGAACAAGAACAAAGAAGAGAGAATGACCAAATCATATGATATAGTGCAGAAGTCAGGCACATAAAGTTTGATTGTCCCCAACTAGAAGAAGAGCTTGAGAAAAGAAAAAGCTCAAGGCTCATGTTGCTACTTGGGTGATGAGGACTCATCGATGAGGAGGAGCAAGTAGCCAACCTTTGTCTCATGGCATTAGAGGGTATCCTAAGGTAACCTCAAACTCATCTAACTTTGATTTTATATTTGATGAGCTTCAAGAAGCTTATGATTAGTTGCAAGAGGTCTATAACGAGTTGGTGAAGTATAAAATTAGTTTTGAAAAATAAAGAAAATAATTTCAAATTTGAAAAACCAAAATGATTCTTTTCTAAAGACAACTTGGAACTTTAAAAGAAGGTTTGGTTTTGCAAGAAAATCAAAAAAATTTGAAAGAAAAAGACTTGAATATCCTTCTTTCCAAAGTTCATGATGATCACCAAAAGAAGTGGGTGATCACAAAGCTTCTTTGAACAAAGACTAGGAATTTCCATTTTGAAAAAGGCGTCTTCAAAACCCAACTATGTGAAAAGAAAATTTGGTGGCTACAAGCAAGAAAAACTTCAAGGACCTCCTAATGGTAAGAGGATTAGGAATGTTTGGGTTCTTAAGGAACTTGTCACTTAATGACATTAGTGCTATTGCTTTTGGATTAAGCTAAGGAACCAAGATTTTGGGAGCTAATATATATGGACCCAAAAGAATTTGGGTACCAAAAATCAAGACTTGATTCTTTGTTTGTAGGGAACTTTGCTACAAGGCTAAAACTTCAAGTGCAAATTCATGGTACCTTGATGGTGGATGCTCGAGACACATGTTAGCTAACAAAAGTCAATTTTTGGAGCTAAAGCCAAAGAGTGGAGTAGTGACTTTGGTGACAACTCAAAGACCACATTGAAGGAATTTGTTCCATTGGTAACCACTCTTCTAATTTATTGACAATGTTTTTATATGTCAACAGGTATTAAGCAATCTTTTAAGCATAAGCCAATGACTTTGAAATTCCCCTCTCTTTTTTTGTCTCTATGGATTGTCGAAATCTCCCTCTTATTTATAGGGCTAGGCCAAAGTCCTTCTTTGAGGAGGAAGTTAAGTTGGAATTAAATTATCTTTAAAAATATAATTCTTTATTATAATTATATTCCTACTAGAACTTCTCTATCTTCTTGGAATTTAATTCTTCTTTAATCTCTTCATGGAAATCAAATTCCTTTGGGATTGGGCTTTGCTCCAAGTCATCTTGGGCTTGTCTAGTCATCAATTTTGACTACCATATCACCTTTGCTCTTTATCGCAATTGCCTGGCAACTGGCTCGGCGTCTCCTTCATCATTGCCTAGAAACTAGCTCGGTGTCTCCTTCATGCATTGCCACAGCAACTAGCTCAAGCATCTCCTTCATGCATTGCAGCAACTAGCTCTAGCCTTGCTTTGGCAAGTGATCTGCACACACACACAAAACACACCAAAGCAGCATCTTTTTCCACAAAAACTACCAAGTTATGTAATCAAGCTCAGCGTTGGAAGGAAACATGGATTAATGCATGAATGACTTATTATGCAACTAATATGAGCCTAAGTCTAACAATAATATGAGTAAAAGGGTAAGAAAAATAGTACTTTTGAACACTTATCAGGTGCCATTTGAATCGAGGCTTGGTAGCTATTATTGTAAGCAAATTCCACCAAAGTATTTCTCCACGTATTACTGAAGTCAATAAAGTGTTACCTAAATCATTGCGCATAAGTAAATCTACAGTTATAGTATAAAGAATCGGGGGATTGGTGCTACTTCAAGAATCTAGTCTCACCTTTGTAAAAAGTAAAAACACAAGTTATTACATAAGTTTTATTCTTCTTATCCTAAGTCGAAACTCTAGCTACTTGTGCATGCCTTGATAATACATCCTGCGTGAATCAGGGTGAACAACAACCAATCTTGCGCTCCTCTTAGCCGTTGAAATCCTTAACTTATTCCTAAGCGGATTAATCTTCACCATCATTGGATTGAATAAAGATCATATTCATTCGTTTCTTGAATCTAACTCTCCCGATATTAGATAAATGGATGAAATCACGAGATCCTCTCCCAATTCACTGCAAACAATAATAAGAACCAGAATGAATAAACCTTGAAATAGAAAAGTGCAAACTCTTATTACCTAAACAAAAACCAATAGTTTCTCACAACCACAAAACACAATAACCATAGCCAAGTAAATTTAGTTCATGGCTAGGTTCCAAAAGAAACACAAGATAAACAATCCCTAGCATGAACCCAATCGAAGAACAAAGAAGAAAAGATGAAGCTTGTCGAAAATCCTCCTTGCCTAGATGCTTGTCGAAAATTCTCTCCTCTTGCCCTCTCTTGGACTTGTCGAAATTTCCCTCTTGCTCTCTCTCTTCAGATTGTGAAATCTCCTTGATATTTATAGGGCTAGGCCAAAGTCCTTCTTTGAGAGGAGTTTGAGTTGGAATTAAATTATCTTTAAAGAATATAATTCTTTATTATAATTTTATTCTATTAGAACTTCTCCTATCTTCTTGGAATTTAATTCTTCTTTAATCTCTGCATGGCAATCAAATTCCTTTGGGCTTGGGCCTTGCTCCATGTCATCTTGGGCTTGTAAAGTCATTAATTTCGACATCCATATTGCTTTTGGTCTTTGTCGACAAATGCCATGGCTGGCTGGCTCAGCGTCTCCTTCATGCATTGCCACGGCAACTAGCTCGGCATATCCTTCATGCATTGCCACGGCAACTAGCTCGGCATTGCTTTGGCAAGTGATCCTGCACATACACACACAAAACACACCAAAGCAGCATCTTTTCACAAAAATCACCAAGTTATGTAATCAAGCTCAGCGATTGGAAGGAAACATGGATTAATGCATGAATGGCTAACTATGCAACTAATATGAGCCTAAGTCTAACAATAATATGAGTAAAAGGGTAGAAAAATAGTACTTTTGAACACTTATCACACCCCCAAACTCGAACTATTGCTTGTCCTCAAGCAATGCAAACTCATAATTACACTGCCAAGACTTCAATTTTCACAAACTTAGCTTTGAACTTGATTTCAATTCTCTGGCGGGGCCAAAGTATGATTGGCTTTTTTTTTTTTCGGAAAAGCGAGGAGTTACTCGGAATCAAACTATAATGCTTGTGAGTGTGTGCGGAGTTGTGTGCAAGTTGATTTTCGGATTCTATGCAAACAATAGGTTTTCAAATTACTTCATTGGGTTCTTTTTAACATGTTTTAACTAGAGCCAATTTTGGGCACCTCTAGTGTTTTGTTTTTAGTTTTCTTAAGTTAATTTAATCGACTAGAGCGGTTTGGGCACCTCTAGTTAAAATTTTTTTTAACACATCCTAGAGCAGATTTTGGGCACCTCTAGTGATCAATTTTTTAGCACATGCTAGAGCCAATTTTGGGCACCTCTAGCATTCATCAATTTTATTCTAATCCCCCAATTTGTTAATTATCAACCTAAGTTTACTAGAATTCCTTAAATCAATCAAACCACAACAGTGTTTCATCAAATTTAGCATCATAGTAAAATTCTAAGTTTTTTCCATGGTTATCCTAGAATAAAAATTCTATCAATTAAGTGCATTGGCAAAGTCATCATTGAATATTCATCAAATCTAAGCAATTCTTGTTCCAATTAAAGGCATGGCAAGCAATTTATGTATCCTAAATGTAATACTTAAGATTAATGTAACTAAACATGGTAACTACTAATAACAATCCCCCAAACTCAGGTGAGGCATTGTCCTCAATGCATGCATAAAAATAACGAAAAAAAAAAAAAAAATAAAAATGCATCACGAGGACTTACTCAGAGTTCGTCATCGTAGATGATTAGTTTCCTTCTAGTTGGTGTCTTGATTTTCTTGCTTGAGCGCGATGGTTTTTGTTTTCTTGTTGCGGTGGTGGAATCGATCCTAAATGCGGGGTTGTCCTCATCGTCCTCTTCATCAATGTCAATGGCTTTTTTTCGCTTGGAGGATTCAATTGTGTGCGGTCTTTATTGGTTCAATGGAGGACTCGTCGAATCTGAAAAATCAGAAAATGATTCCGTAGGAGTTGATTCGGGCATAGGTGCTTTACCTTTGGCTTTTTGCGGTGGTTGCGGGATGTCTTTAGCTTTGGTTGCCGTGGCATCTTGGGGTTGGTTGCCGTGGCGTCGGCTTCCTTGGTTGCCGTGGCTTGCTTCATTAGTTGCGGGGCAAGGATCTCGGCGGGAAAAATTTGGGAGCGACGCGCGATTGTCGGGTACTTTTCTAGGATGACTTGGGTGATGGCATTGTTGTGCTCCTTCATGTACCGCATGAACATTAGTTGCCGATCTTCAATTTGCCTTAGGCGGCTTGCCAATGGGTGCAAAAAGTGCTTCAAAGTGTCCGGGATTAATGGCGAGTTGCCTGGCGTTAGGTGCTTGGGCATTAGGGATGCCCTTTGGTGGCGGGAGTTGCCGTGGCAATTGGAGGCCTTGAAGAATCTCGGTGCCTCTCCCATTAGCTTTCGGATTAGTGCTTGATTCCAACCAGACTTAGGTAGGGCCTTTTCATCGGTGGACTCACTCGGGACATGCATCTCCTTGCAAAGATTAGAAATTAAGCAAGGAGAAAAAAGATAACCCTTATCTTTTGAGCTGCATACAAAAATCTCATCACAAATAATTTTTCCAATGTTAATGATGCGATTATGCAAAATAGAATGTATGAGCAAAAGGCGTGGTATATCAGCGGTAGTATTGTGTGTGGAGGGCATTAAAAAAGTTTTAACAAACTTATTCCATAGTTTTGCCTCGGGTTTAAGCGAAGGCGATTTTACCGTGCCCTTGTATTTACCGTCGTTCAATGAGTTCCCGGTTGAGTGAGTTCTTGAAGCACCTTGTCGAGTTGCTTGGGATTGATTTGGTCAACGAAGGCTTGATGCTCGTCCTTCTCAATGTAAAGTCCGTAAAAAGGTGTTGATGCTTTGGGACTTATAAGTATGGCCTTGTCACGAACAAAAACATAAGGATTATCGGGTTAGGTGAGTGAGCATAAATTCTCTTACCCATGAGATGTTACCCGGTTCGGTTGATGGCAAAAGATTTGCCACTTTTGATGTGCAATCCTCTTGAAGATGAATGGTTCAAGGCGAAATCTTGATGAGAGTTGGAGTATTCAAAGCCTTGTTCTTCATGAATCTTCGGCTTTCAAACTTGGATTGAAATCTTTCTTGAACCACCCGGTGTAGCAAACTTCTTGTATCTTGGTTCTTTGGAGGAACTTGGATGAACTAAAAGTTTAATCTTGGATGCCATGGATGATCTTGGTTGTGAGTAAAAAAAAAAAAAAAAAAAAGAAACTAAAAAGTTGCAAGATAGAAAGTAGGAATAGGTTAAGGGTGATGGGTTTTATAGAAAAGATAGGTGGTTGGGATTGAAAAAAAAAAAAAAAAGGGTTTAGGGTTTGGTAGGATTTTTTTCGACAAAGGGGTTTTGGTTAGGATGAATTGGAGGCTTTATATAAGCCTTAGATTCAGCCCATTAGTTTCCTTGTTGAAGATGTTTTCCTACTTGGTTTAAATTCCTTCTTTATCTTGAACTTCTTTTCCTACAATTCAAAAACAAATCAAATAAGGATTAAAATTAAAGATAAACTAATAAAGAAAATAAATAAAGATGTGTAATAGGATTCTTAAACTTGAAAAAAAAAATCTATCCTAAAACTACTAATAATCGAAAAAAAAAAAAAAAAAAAAAAAAAAAAAAAATAAAAAAAATAAATAAAAAAAAAAAAAAAAAAAAAAAAAATAAAAAAAAAAAAAAAATAAAAATAAAATAAAAAGGAGAGCATGCTCATGCATCTCTAAATTGACCACTTTCTTATTTACGTTCACATGGGCACCATTGTAGTGCTTCAATCTTTGTCCATTAACTTTGAATTCATGGTTGTCGGAGATGGACTTGATTATCACGGCACCATGGGAGAATGGTTTGGCGACTTCAAATGGTCCGACCATCTTGATTTTGCTTTTTCGGGAAAAGTTTTTTTGCGAGAATTGAATAGGAGAACTAGTTGCCCTGGCGTGAATTGCCCGTGGCAATAGTTTCTTGTCATGCCATCGCTTTGTTTTCTCCTTGTAGATTCGTGCATTGTTATAGGCGAGTGCGAAATTCTTCTATCTCATTGAGATCCATCAAAGCGCTTTTTCGGCACTTTCCCAATCCATATTCACGGTCTTGATTGCCCGGTCGCCTTGTGCTCGATTTCCACGGTAGATGACATGTTTTACCATAGACAAGTCGGAAGGGGACATACCTAATGGTGTTTTGAATGCGGTGCGATATGCCCAAAGTCGTCATCTAGTCTTAATGACCAATCCTTCCTTGAGGATTTACAACTTTCTCGAGTATTCCCTTCAACTCCCGGTGGAAATTTCTGCTTGCCCGTTGGTTTGTGGGTGATATGCCGTGGCGATCTTGTGTGATATGCGAGCGTTGCAACATCTTGGCAATTAGTCTACATTGTCAAAATGCTTGCCCCGTCGTCTGATAATTGCTCTCGGCATCCCAAACCGTGTAAATATGTTTTTCTGCAGAATCTTCGTTGCGGTCTTGGAATCGTTGTTGGGAAGCTGCGGCTGCCTCTACCCATTTAGACACACGTAGTCGGCGGCAAGTAAGATGTAGGGTTGCGAATGAAGATGGGAAAGGTCCCATAAAATCGATCCCCATACATCGAACAGTTCCACCTCGATGATGTTTGGCGGGTGGCATCTCATGTCGTCTAGAGATATTGCCCGTCCTCGGCAGCGATCACATTGCTTGTAAAAGTCTTGGGCATCTTTGTACAATGTTGGCCAATACAAACCGGATTGCAAGACTTTGGCGTGATGCGAGTTCCTCAAAATGTCCTCCATAGGGTGAAGAATGGCATTGCGGAGTACATTCATTTGCTCTTCTTGAGGACACATCGGCGTATAACTTTGATCTGCACATTGTTTAAACAAAAGGCTCGTCCCAAAAGTAATGCTTAGCATCATGGCGGAACCGCTTCTTCCCTTGGTGAGTAATGCCATAAGGAAAAATACCACAAACAAGGAAGTTAACTAATCCGCGTGCGGGGTATTGCGGGGGCATGTCTTTGCCGTGTATTGCTCAAAAATTGCGGCGTGTGCGTCAAAAGGCGCTGCGGCGTCGAGTTGCGGCGTGTGCATCCATGGTTGCGGCGCGTGCATCCATGGTTTCCAGGCGTCTAGGGTTGCCGAGGCGTCAAGGGTTGCGAGGCAACTAAATTTGTTCATCGGGAATGCATCGCATATCTCTAGATCGCGTCCTCCTCCTATTGCGTTCCAAGCGTGATAAGTGATCGGCCACTTGATTTTCTGTTCCTTTCTGTCCTTAATTTCAATATCAAATTCTTGTAAAAGTAATATCCAACGAATCAAAGCGAGGTTTAGCATCCTTTTTAGCAAATAAGTATTTGATTGCGAATGGTCGTATGAACAATTACCTTTGTACCAATTAAATAGGATCGGAACTTGTCAAATCACGAAAACTACTGACTAGTAACTCTTTCTCCGTTGTTGTGTAATTCACTTGAGCACCATTAAAGTTTTACTAGCGTAGTATATCACATGGAAGGTCTTACTGTGCGTTGGCCTAGGATTTGCTCCTACCGCGAAATCACTTGCATCACACATGAGCTCAAAGGTAGCGTCAATCGGTGGAGCGACAATGGGTGCGAGGCAAGCTTTTTCTTTAGGGTTTGAATGCTTGGTGCAGAATCATCAAAATCGAAGACTTTATCTGTTCAAGCAGATTACACAAGGGTTTAGTGATTTTAGAAAAATTATGAATGAACCTCTGTAAAAAAACTGCATGTCAGAAAACTTGAATTCCTTTAACCGAATTTGGTGGGGTAATCTCGATCACGTCCACCTTGGCTTTGTCTACTTCAATTCCCTTGGATGAAATCTTGTGGCGAGCACTATTCCTTCATCTACCATAAAGTGGCATTTCTCCCAATTGAGGACTAAATCCGTTTCTTAGCATCTTGCCAACACCCTCTCTAAATTGCGAGACAGCCGTCGAAGTCATTACAAAAACCGAAAAATCATCCATGAAGATCTCAAGGAAGTCTTGACCATGTACGAAAAGAGTGCCATCATGCATCTTTGGAAGGTTGCGGGCGTTACACAATCGAGCGGCATCCCCGGAAGGCATAAGTACCGTATGGGCATGTGAAGGTTGTCTTTTCTTGATCTTACGGTGCTATGGCAATCTGATTGTAACACTGAATAACCATCAAGAAAACAATAAAAGGTTTTGCAAGGCGGTCAAGCATTTGATCAATAAAGGGTAATGGGAAGTGATCTTTCCTAGTGGCTTTGTTTAGCTTTCGATAGTCCATACAAACCCTCCAAGCGGTCTGATCTGGTTGGGATAAGTTCATTATTTTCATTGCTTACCTTTGTTATACCTCCCTTTTTGGTACACATTTATGCGGACTTACCCACGTACTATCGGAGATAGGGTATATAATGCGGCGTCAAGCCCTTGATGATTTCTTTCATTACAACCCCTTTCATGGCATGATTCAGTCTCTCTGGGCCTCAATTGAAGGTTTGTGATCATCTTCCAACAAGATCTTGTGCACACCGCCGGGCTAATTCCCTTCAAGTCGGCAATTGTCCACCCTATTGCCTTTTTGTGTAGCTTCAACATCTTGATCAGCTCTTTTTTTCTGCAGGCTGTAACTTAGAAGAAATAATTACAGGCAATGTATTATCGGTTCCCTAAGTATACATATTTTAGTTGCTCGGCAATTGTTTCAACTCAGAAGGTGGTGGTTGTTCAATAGAGGGTTTTTGAGCTTACCTTCCTTACAGAGTAATCGGTGGTTCAAAGTATGTACACAGTCGGTTGACTAGCCAATTTGCCTCTTCTTGTTGTTCCTCATCGACCGGTTCTTCTTACTCCTCGGGTTCCTCTTGATCGGCAATGTAGTTGCGAGGCAACTAAATTCCTCATCAGTTAAACTCTGCCGTGGCATGAAGTAGTTGGCATTCTTGGATCATCGGCATGCCTTAGTGTTTGGAACACATTTAGTTTAACTTGCTGGTCATTCACCCTCATTGTGAGTTCTCCTTTTCAACAACATCGATCAAGGTTCTCCTGTTGCTAGGAATGGTCTCCGAGAATGATAGGTGCATGCTCATCTACCTTCACAATCCAAAACAATAAAGTCAGTGGGAAAAATAAATTTATCAACTTTTACCCAGTATGTCCTCGATTTTTTCCCTCTGGATGCACATAGGATCTGTCGGCTCATTTGCAGCATAAGCTGTTGTAGGTCTTGCCTTCCCGATTCTAGTTTTTGGAAAACCGATTTAGGCATCAAGTTTATACTAGCCCCAAGGTCGCATAGTGCTTTCCCGACATAGTGATTTCCAATGGAGCAGGGTATTGTGAAACTTTCGGGATCCTTCAACTTGGGTGGCATACGATTGTGCAACATTGCCATGCATCCCCTCTGTTCGCGGCAAATTGTTTCAAACTCTCTAGCCTTGTTCTCTTGGACACAATGTCTTTAAGAAACTTGGCATAGTTTGGCATTTGTTCAATTGCTTCCACCAATGGCAAGTTGATGTGGACTTGCTTTAGGATATCAAGAAACTTCTTGAATTGGTATTCTTGCTTTTGTCGCTTCAACCTTTGTGGGAATGGTGGTGGAAGTCGGATATCTTGATCCTTTCATTGGTTTTTGAAACCTGATTGGCGGCATTGCGGGACATGCAGGTTGTTGAGGCATTATCAGCTGGGGTTGCGAGGCATGCTTATCTTATCGCAAGTTTGCGAGGCGTCTTTATCGTCGGTTGCGCAGGCATGCTTATTGCCGGTTGCGCGGCAATTCACAGTTGACATCGAGGCTTTGCCGCTAGGTTCGTCTTGATCTTTTTGTGGAGTTTTGTTTGATGGCGGGTTTGAACCTCTCTAAGTTGTTGGCCACTTCTAGTGGTGATTGCCTTACATTGCTCATGGCAGTTCCTCTTGCGACTTGATATCGCTAGGTAAACCTCCTTGTGGTCTAGTATTGAGATTTTTGAGCAAATTGTCGACTTGATTTTCCAATGATTTGATTGCCGCCTCTTGGTTTTGCAATCTCATCTCAGTCTATTAATAAAAGCATCAGTTCTTTTTGTAAATTACTATTCTCAGCCATATAAGATTCAGTTTTTCATCATAAAAGCATTTAGAAATTTTCCAAAGAACTAGATGTTGTCGGTTGTTCTTTGCGGCATCATTGCCGTGGCATATTCTCTTTGGAATCCCGATGCTTGTGCATTGATTGTTACAGTTTAGAGCATTGTTGGGATTACTCCATGAAAAATTTGGGTGCTTCTTCCAAGCTGGATTGTATGTATTGGACATCATGTTGTTGCTCGATTGTAATTCCCCACATAGAAGCTGGATTCGGATTCTGCATACATTCGGAAGAATTATGGTTATCACCACATAACTCACAAAAGAATCCATTACCTTGACTTCATGTGTGTTGTTTGGTTTTGCATGTTCTGGACCATCTTGGTTAAAGTGGCCAAGTGTGCGAAAGTGAATCGATGATCCTAGTTCATGTATTGTGTGGCAGCGTCTAACTCCTCCTCTTCTAGTAGATGGGAATTGATAATCATTCTTGGCCAGCCTGTTTAAAATTTGCATTGCTTCCTCGGTGACTTATCTAGGAGTATGCCGTTTGCGAGGCATCTAGCATCATCCTTGTTGGTGTATTCACGGCGTTGTAAAACATTGTTACTTGAGTCCACACGGGAATCCGTGTAAAGGGGCATTTGTGTAGAAGTTCTCTATATCGCTCCCAAGCCTCGTACATGGATTCATCATACTGCCGAAAAAAAGAAGTAATGTCATTCTGAAGCTTATCAGTCAAATTTGTAGGATTAAATCTAGCAAGGAAATCACGACAAAGATCAGTCCAAGATGCTATGGATCCGGCGGGAATGCTATTCAACCATGCTTTCGCCCTATCCCTCGGTGAATAGGGAATAATCTTAATCGTAGGACATCGGGGTGACTCCGTGTATCTTGAGCGAGTTGCAAATCTCGAGGAAAGATTTCAGATGTTGTCGTGCATCTTGATTCTTTGAGCCCCAAATTGACCTATTGTGTTGATCATATTAAACATTACGGTTTCAACTCAAAGTGGTGGCTTCAATTTCAGGTGCGACAACTCTCTGGGTTAAGTCCATCAAGATCTTCTTCAAGATAGTCTCGAATAGTTACATTTTCGTGCAAGAATCACTCCTCCTCTGCTCGAACATCTTGATTCATATTGCCGTCTTGATTTGCCATTGCTTCTCTTATCCTTCGTCTAAGTCTTTGTAAGGTTCGTTCGATTTACGGATCAAAGGGATATTACGGTGAAGTCGGTCTCGCATACTGGTCATATACCAATGCAAAACCAAAGTTTGTTAGCCCTTTGAATTTTAAACAAGAAAAATAAAAGAAAGTGCAAGAAAATAAAAACAAAGTCGCTATTGCCAATCCCGACAGCGGCGCCAAAAACTTGTTCGCGTAATAAGTGCTACGCAAATGTGCAAGTATACACGTTGCAAGTTATAGTATAAAGATATCGTCTCCCAGGAGTTGGTGCTACTTCAAGAATCTAGTCTCTTGCCTTTGTAAAAAGTAAAAAAACACAATAAAGGATTATAGAAGTTTAACTAATAACTAATCTAGAAAGCAAATAAGTAAAAAAAAAGATGAATTCAATTGAGAGAGATAGGCTAGGTTATCGTGAGTTGAGGTGTGATAGCCGATTGGATTGTCTTGGTAAAAAGTGTGCGGGCAGCTCGGTTGCCGTGGCAACTTACACTGCAGGGTTGCCTTGGCAACTAATCGATGGTTGCACTGGGCGACTAGTTGGGCAACTACTTGGGCGTCTGGGCAGCAACCTTCAAGGTTGGCGGGCGTTCTTCAATGGTTTCTTCTTATCCCTAAGTGAAACTCTAGCTACTTGTGCATGCCTTGATAATACATCCTGCGTGAATCAAGGGTGAACAACAACCAATCTTGCGCTCCTCTTAGCCGTTGAAATCCTTAACTTATTCCTAAGCGGATTAATCTTCACCATCATTGGATTGAATAAAGATCATATTCATTCGTTTCTTGAATCTAACTCTCCCGATATTAGATAAATGGATGAAATCACGAGATCCTCTCCCAATTCACTCATAAACAATAATAAGAACCAGAATGAATAAACCTTGAAATAGAAAAGTGCAAACTCTTATTACCTAAACAAAAACCAATAGTTTCTCACAACCACAAAACACAATAACCATAGCCAAGTAAATTTAGTTCATGGCTGGGTTCCAAAAGAAACACAAGATAAACAATCCCTAGCATGAACCCAATCGAACAACAAAAAAAAGATGAAGGAAAGATGAAATCCTCCTTGCCCTAGATGCTTGTCGAAAAAAATTCTCTCCTCTTCCTCTCTTGGACTTGTCAAATTTTCCCTCTTCTCTCTCTATCATCTTGTGAAATCTCCTTGCTATTTATAGGGCTAGGCCAAAGTCCTTCTTTGAGGAGGAGTTTGAGTTGGAATTAAATTATCTTTAAAGAATATAATTCTTTATTATAATTTTATTCCTATTAGAACTTCTCCTATCTTCTTGGAATTTAATTCTTCTTTAATCTCTGCATGGCAATCAAATTCCTTTGGGCTTGGGCCTTGCTCCATGTCATCTTGGGCTTGTAAAGTCATTAATTTCGACATCCATATTGCATTTTCTCTTTGTCGACAATTGCCATGGCAGCTGGCTCAGCGTCTCCTTCATGCATTGCCACGGCAACTAGCTCGGCATATCCTTCATGCATTGCCACGGCAACTAGCTCGGCATTGCTTTGGCAAGTGATCCTGCACATACACACACAAAAAACACACAAAGCAGCATCTTTTTCACAAAAACTACCAAGTTATGTAATCAAGCTCAGCGATGGAAGGAAACATGGATTAATGCATGAATGGCTAACTATGCAACTAATATGAGCCTAAGTCTAACAATAATATGAGTAAAAGGGTAAGAAAAATAGTACTTTTGAACACTTATCACACCCCCAAACTCGAACTATTGCTTGTCCTGCAAACTCATAATTACACCTTAAGACTTCAATTTTCACAAACTTAGCTTTGAACTTGATTTCAATTCTCTGGCAGGGGCACAAAGTATGATTGGCTTTTTATTTTCAGAAAGCGAGGAGTTACTCGGAATCAAACTATAATGCTTGTGAGTGTGTGCGGAGTTGTGTGCAAGTTGATTTTCGGATTCTATGCAAACAATAGGTTTTCAAATTACTTCATTGGGTTCTTTTTAACATGTTTTAACTAGAGCCAATTTGGGCACCTCTAGTGTTTTATTTTTAGTTTTCTTAAGTTAATTTAATCGACTAGAGCGGTTTGGGCACCTCTAGTTAAATTTTTTTAACACATCCTAGAGCAGTTTTGGGCACCTCTAGTGATCATTTTTTTTTTAGCACATGCTAGAGCCAATTTGGGCACCTCTAGCATTCATCAATTTTATTCTAATCCCCCAATTTGTTAATTATCAACCTAAGTTTACTAGAACTCCTTAAATCAATCAAACCACAACAGTGTTTCATCAAATTTAGCATCATAGTAAAATTCTAAGTTTTTCCATGGTTATCCTAGAATAAAAATTCTATCAATTAAGTGCATTGGCAAAGTCATCATTGAATATTCATCAAATCTAAGCAATTCTTGTTCCAATTAAAGGCATGGCAAGCAATTTATGTATCCTAAATGTAATACTTAAGATTAATGTAACTAAACATGGTAATTACTAATAACAATCCCCCCCAAACTCGAGTGAGGCATTGTCCTCAATGCATGCATAAAAATAACAAAAAAAAAAAAAAAAAAAATAAAAATAAAAATGCATACGAGGACTTACTCGAGAGTTCGTCATCGTAGATGATTAGTTTCCTTCTAGTTGGTGTCTTGATTTTCTTGCTTGAGCGCGATGGTTGTTTTCTTGTTTGCGGTGGTGGAATCGATCCTAAATGCGGGGTTGTCCTCATCATCCTCTTCATCAATGTCAATGGCTTTTCGTTTGGAGGATTCAATTGGTGCGGTCTTTATTGGTTCAATGGAGGACTCGTCCGAATCTGAAAAATCAAAAAATGATTCCGTAGGAGTTGATTCGGGCATAGGTGCTTTACCTTTGGCTTTTGCGGTGGTTGCGGGATGTCTTTAGCTTTGGGCATCATCTTGGGGTTGGTTGCCCGTGGCGTCGGCTTCCTTGGTGGTTGCCGTGCTTCATTAGTTGCGGGGCAAGGATCTCGGCGGGAAAGATTGGGAGCGGCACGCGATTGTCGGGTACTTTTCTAGGATGACTTAGGTGATGGCATTGTTGTGCTCCTTCATGTACCGCATGAACATTAGTTGCCGATCTTCAATTTGCCTTGGCGGCTTGCCAATGGGTGCAAAAGTGCTTCAAAGTGTCCCGGGATTAATGGCGAGTTGCCTGGCGTTAGGTGCTTGGGCATTAGGGATTTCCCGCGGCGGCGGGAGTTGCCGTGGCAATTGGAGGCCTTGAAGAATCTCGGTGCCTCTCCCATTAGCTTCGGATTAGTGCTTGATTCCACCGGACTTGGGTAGGGCCTTTTCATCGGTGGACTCACTCGGGACATGCATCTCCTTGCAAAGATTAGAAATTAAGCAAGGGAAGAAAAAGATAACCCTTATCTTTTGAGCTGCATACAAAAATCTCATCACAAATAATTTTTCCAATGTTAATGATGCGATTATGCAAAATAGAATGTATGAGCAAAAGGCGTGGTATATCAGCGGTAGTATTGTGTGTGGAGGGCATTAAAAAGTTTTAACAAACTTATTCCATAGTTTTTGCCTCGGGTTTAAGCGAAGGCGATTTACCGATGCCCTTGTATTTACCGTCGTTCCAATGAGTTCCGGTTGAGTGAGTTCTTGAAGCACCTTGTCGAGTTGCTTGGGATTGATTTGGTCAGCGAAGGCTTGATGCTCGTCCTTCTCAATGTAAAGTCCGTAAAAGGTGTTGATGCTTTCGGGACTTATAAGTATGGCCTTGTCACGAACAAAAACATAAGGATTATCGGGTTAGGTGAGTGAGCATAAATTCTCTTACCCATGAGATGTTACCGGTTCGGTTGATGGCAAAAGATTTGCCACTTTTGATGTGCAATCCTCTTGAAGATGAATGGTTCAAGGCGAAATCTTGATGAGAGTTGGAGTATTCAAAGCCTTGTTCTTCATGAATCTTCCGGCTTTCAAACTTGGATTGAAATCTTTCTTGAACCACCGGTGTAGCAAACTTCTTGTATCTTGGTTCTTTGGAGGAACTTGGATGAACTAAAAGTTTAATCTTGGATGCCATGGATGATCTTGGTTGTGTAAAAAAAAAAAAGAAAAAAGAAAAGAAACTAAAAAGTTGCAAGATAGAAAGTAGGAATAGGTTAAGGGTGATGGGTTTTATAGAAAAGATAGGTGGTTGGGATTGGGGGGAAAAAAAAAAAAAAAGGGTTTAGGGTTTGGTAGGAATTTTTTCGACAAAGGGGTTTTGGTTAGGATGAATTGGAGGCTTTATATAAGCCTTAGATTCAGCCCATTAGTTTCCTTGTTGAAGATGTTTTCCTACTTGGTTTTAAATTCCTTCTTTATCTTGAACTTCTTTTCCTACAATTCAAAAACAAATCAAATAAGGATTAAAATTAAAGATAAACTAATAAAGAAAATAAATAAAGATGTGTAATAATTCTTAAACTTGAATAAAAAATCTATCCTAAAACTACTAATAATCGGAAAAAAAAAAAAAAAAAAAAAAATAAAAAAAAAAAAAAAAAAAAAATAAAAAATAAAAAAAAAAAAAAAAAAAAAAAAAAAATAAAAATAAAAATAAAAAAAGGGAGAGCATGCTCATGCATCTCTAAATTGACCACTTCCTTATTACGTTCCACATGGGCACCATTGTAGTGCTTCAATCTTTGTCCATTAACTTTGAATTCATAGTTTTGTCGGAGATGGACTTGATTATCACGGCACCATGGGAGAATGGTTTGTGACTTCAAATGGTCCCGACCATCTTGATTTCAGCTTTCGGGAAAAGTTTTGGCGAGAATTGAATAGGAGAACTAGTTGCCACTGGCGAGTGCACGAAATTCTTCTATCTCATTGAGATCCATCAAGCGCTTTTGTCGGCACTTTCCCAATCCATATTCACGGTCTTGATTGCCCGGTCGCCTTGTGCTCGATTTCCACCGGTAGATGACATGTTTACCATAGACAAGCCGGAAGGGGACATACCTAATGGTGTTTTGAATGCGGTGCGATATGCCCAAAGTCGTCATCTAGTCTTAATGACCAATCCTTCCTTGAGGATTTA
>JAGYYJ010002085.1:0-16758 GCA_019671005.1 Hibiscus mutabilis
ATGAAGAAGGGCGTTTTTGAGGATGCATACAGCTATTACAAGTATGGATTGAGTCACGTGTGAAAAGCGCCCAGGCAAAGTCTGCCCGGGATATCCTTCAAGGTTTTTCGCCTTTACGAGAATACTTAGCAAAGGAATGGCGAAAGATTTGAAAACAAAAATGTGGACAGTTTCTTGAGGAACATTCAAGATGAAGACATAGCATGGAGGTCCCATGGCTCGGTAAAGTTAATTATTTTCTATCTGATTGTGGTGACTTCAAGCTGGCTGATGATGTTAGGATTGCATGGAGGGATCGCTTGTGCCCGCTTTTTAGTGTCTCGGCGATTCGGATCACGACAGTTCATTCCCAATACCGCCGGATTAAGCCAAACTGAATTTCTTTTCAAAGGGAGTTCAAAGGAAAAATTCAGACCATCATGAGGGCACAGGATCATTGTTTATCGGATCAGGGTGGAAGGAGATCCGAGCACATGACTACCCAGATTTACGATCTTTGGAGGCGTTTGAGGTTAATAATGTGATTCTGAATCGATCAAGGACCAGCGGTGTCACTCGAAGAGCTTACAAGGTGGTACCGTCGAAGCCGACATCTTAAGGAGTGAACTTCGAAGAAGTTAAAGGAAAATGGACATTCAGCGGACCCAACATGCGGCGAACTCTATAAAGCAAGCTTAGAAGTTGTGGCGGGGCGGGATCATTAGGCAATTGAAGAAATTAAATGCGATTTAGCGACAAAAATACTCTTTATCAAAAAGATGCCCTCACTATTACAAGCAAAAATACAAAAAGGCGGCGGTCGGTTCATAGCTGTGAAAAAGAGAAAGAATGAGCGGCATCCGTTTGGTGGAAGAAACGAGAAATTAACAAAAAAGCGATCGAGAAAGAGATTGAAAGCTTGCCGTTTGGCTATGGAGGAAGAAAAAGCAGTCCGCCAAGAAGGCCATTGATCAAGAAAAGAAAGATTCGGACACAAAGAAATCAGCAAGGAAAACAAATTTGTCCATCATGAGAGAAAGTGTCGCCGTATGGAAAGAAAATCCATGAGTAGTCGAAATAGGTATTAGAATCTGAAAGCATGCGATGACACTATTCAAAGGTTGGAGCAAAGCCAAAGTCAAAATGATGAATTAAAAGGAAAGGTGGCGGAAGTCGAACACTCGCCAGAATCTTCTTGCCTTGAGGAATAACCCATTGAGGCTGCGGGAAAGAAGAGCGAGAGGTGGGTGTGTTACAAGCACGCAATTGGGTCCCTCGAAGCAATTGTGGAGGATTACAAGGAAAGAATTAATGTGTTCGAGGAAGGCTGCAGCCGGAGGGACACCTATTAGCGAGAGAAGAGTGCAGCGGCCATTTGCTCGAGATAGTACAGGACAGAGAGACGATTACTCGCAAACCTAATGGTGGACATCTGATAGTCGCGGACATGTAAATGATTTATTGTCGAGGCTGAGACACTCAGACCTTTTATAGCCAGGAATGGAAGAAGCTCCTAGGTTCCTCAATTTGCTCGGGGCAATTGGAAAATTAGGAGATAGAGCTAGAGTCTATCTATAGGACTCTGTGTTGTAATTAGATCTTTTGTACTAGGGATCTTTACTTTGTAACCACGAACTTTGTTGTAATCAAGACCCTTTAATTCCGTGGAAGTAGTTCAAAGGGTGATTACCAGTGGAATCGATACCTTATCTGCATACATTCTTGCATTTGCATCATAACATTAGCATCATTGTACATGCATTTATTTTTGCAACCATATTAACAATATGAATATTGTGGCGTTGTGTGTAGTTAACCGCAATCATTCATCACCTATATTTTACCCGGCTACAAAAAAGCTCATGGAAGAAAGGATAATTAGTCTAGAAATAGGCAAAAAGGCTCGAGACAAGGCTAGAAGAGGCCGGAAGAAGCCTTAGTGATCAGTTCTTGTGATCTAAACATCTATAGTATCGACATAAGCTGCATTCTTTGACAAAAGTCTTGGAAAGCAGTAGAAGGAGAAAATGTTCAAGAGCGGAAGGTACCGGCTCACTACAAGGTTCAACCAAGCTGCACCAAACCAGGCTAGGAAGGTGTATATTGACCTGCGGGAATGTCTTCTAGCTTTCAAATAGGGGCACGAGACTCAACCCCTAAATCTTTGAAGCACTTTATGAAGAAAATCAGGACTGAACATGGTCGAAAGAATCGGAATGAGGTAGAAAAAAAGTGGGAAGAAAGATTTCGCCTCATGGAGGAAAAATTTAAAGCGTTACAATCAAATGAAGAATCGGGAAATGGCGCTAGTGACCTAAGTGCAGTGTACGATCTTGTCTTGCCTTAAAAATTCAAAACACGAGTTGATAAATATGATGGAACCACATGTCATACATACACATAACGATGTATTGTAAAAAATGGCGGCTTACCATAAAGATGAAAAGCTCTTGATCCATTGTTTCGAGGATAGTCTAAGCGGGGCGGCGTTACGTTGGTATACTCGGTTAAGCAAGCGAATGTTAAAACATGGAAAGATCTGTCTAAAGCATTTCTTGAGCAATACAAACATGTAACAGACATGATCCCTAGCGAATTATGTTAGAAAATATAGGCGAAGTCAATGAAAGCTTTGCGACAATATGCCCAAAGGTGGAAAGTGGCGCCCAAATCCAGCCACCTATCCGGAGCATGAAATCACGCCATTATTTTGTCAATACTATGAAAGGGCACTCTTTGATCGCCTCATTAATAAACAACAACACGGTGTTTTGCTTGACTTGATCGGGCCCAGGGAGTCTCTCGAGTGGCAATTAAGAGCGGAAATTGATGGTGGGAAGGGTCTCGAAAGTACAACAAAAATGAAGTAAACACCACCAGCACCTATACACGCCAGAAGAACTTCACAGTCTCACAGCCACAAGCTTTTTGTGGGAAAAACACAAAATTCGAATCAAAGAGATGAGAGAGTCACGAGAAAAAAGAAGGGAGAACTTTCACTCCCTACATTTTCGTACTCGAACTTTATTCCCGAGTTATATGAAAGCGGACTGGTCGGCCATACATCGTTACTCTGTCAATCCACCCTTCCGCCTTGGTATAATCCAAGCGCACATTGCGACTATCAGCGGTACCCTGGACATCAGAAGCTATCTTGCCTTCAAAAAGCATGCGAACTTAATCGATTACAGGATATTGAAGTTTGAAGAGCCAAGTGTAGCCAACAACCCCGCTACCTAATCATGGGAGCAGAGGGGTAAATGTCATCGAAGAATGCTTTACGGGAGGATAAAGGATGATGTCAGAAATCAAGTCTCCTTTACGGTGGGTATTTCATGATTATGCATGGCTCGTGTGATCAACAAAGGCATGATAACAAAGCGAGAAGGAATGTGGAAAGTATTGCGAATTCCACGGTGAAGGGCATGATATCCAAAAATGTGGCGAGTTCAAGAAATTGGTGCGAAAGTTGATGAATGAAAAACAAATAGAATTCTTTGAGGCCCATGGGAAAGAAGGGGGTCGGGCGTACACATGACGGATAGCCCCAAAACTAAATCTGGGAAGGATAGACCTTTTATCATCTCTCGGGCCGGGAATGCGAGGTGTCTCCCAAGGAGAAACCAGCAAAATAAGTCCCAAGATCATCATTTCAGCACCATCTCCATTTCCGTTTTCAATGATATCGACAAATTCCACGGAATTATCTTTGTAAATGTGACCATGCAGAAAAAAATCAGAACACGATCAGGTAAAAAGAGCCTGTTTGAAAGACCAACAAAGCGAGCGATGTGAGCGTTGGTGAGGCAGGCCATTTCACAAGGAAGCGGCGATGTTATTCCTCAGAGGCTTTGAAAGCGGTGAAAAAGATAGGGGAAAATACAGTGATTAGCCCTACTGCGAGATATTTGGAGAAGAACCTCCCCAAAGATAAATGAGCCGATGGCGAGGCCCGGGCCAAGAATTTCTAAAGTTCTTGAGACATAGCGAGTGCAGCGTAGTGGAACAACTACGAAAACACCGGCGGGATCACGTCTTTGGAATTACTCTTGAGTTGAGAAGCATCGGGAGGCGCTATTAAAAGTCTTTGAATCAAACTTTTGTGCCCCAAGACATTTTCGTATCAAACACGGACATGATAGTGGGGCATATTACCTATAATCATATCACATTCGGTGATGATGAGATCCGGAGGGAGGAATGGGGGGTCACCAAAGCCCTTAACATCACTACCCCTTTGCAAAGGTATGTATTACGGCGTCTTGATCGACAGCGGGTCAGCATTGAATGTCTTGCCTATGGTAACCTGCAAAAATTACCAATAGATGGTTCGCACCTAAAGCCTGCCACAACTCGGTAAGAGCCTTTGATGAGTGCATAAAAGGAACAATGGGGAAAATTGAGGTGCCCTATTGATCGGACCAGCCCGAATATGTGATCGATTTTGTGGTGATGGACATAAAACCATCTTACATTTGCTTGTTGGGAAAGACCGTGGATCCCTCCGCGAGAGTTGTCCCATCATCATTGCATCAAAAATTAAAATTTGTAGTTGAAGGCAAATTGGTCACAGTGAAAGCGAGCATGAATTTGTTGCTTAGTGACATCGGACACCCCTACATTCAAAATGATGAAGATTTGCGAATGCTCGTTAGAGCATTAGAACTAATAAATGCCACATTCGTTTGAGAGGAAGCGGATCCCTACCCGGGTTATCTAATTGTACCAAGATGCCCGTCGCGAAACTCTGGGCGAGGAGGCAAAATAGGAAAAAGGTGGGAAGAAATTACAAGAAACACGAGACCCAAGAATATGATAACCAAGAAGGATCGTTTGGTGGGTTACCAACCAAGTGTCCATGAAGAAAGAGGAATATAAGAGGAAGGAGGAGCAAAGAAAAGCGGATCTAAAGGAGAAGACATTAGTGGAGGTCGATATCCTTTCCTAGTTTGAAAGCCACTTTCGTCTCGGAGGGTTCTCCGGCCAGTCAAGATATTGGAGGCAATGAAGAAAAATGATGAACTTAACGAGGAGGAAATACTCGATAAATCATTTGAGGATGTACATCAACATGATAATTTGAAAAGGACCGAGGCGACAAAATGTTGACCAACATCCGCCCTTGCCATCCGGGAAACACTTTCGATAGCTGGGGCTGCATTGATCTACTGTAGTTTTTAGGAATAGATCGAGTAATGCTCGAATCAACCTTTTGTTTTTGCCCATAGACAATGGGGATCTCTTGTATGGGGCACCTATGTTAACTTTTTGATTGAAATGAAAATATCCCCACTTTCTTAAAAATGACCAAAGTCTCATTTATTCCATTCATGCATTCTTCATATTCATTTCCCTTCATGTAAAGCCGTCTCTTTCCCAATACAATTCATTCTCATTTAATGCAGGTCGCTCATGATTGTGATATGAATGATACGGATCAATCACTGGGTAAATTTGAATGCCACGGAGGTCTCGGAGAAATTGAGGAAGGATATGATGAAATAAAGTGAGGTCCCGGAAGAGTTAAAAGAATGGTGGATGCGAAGAAAAGGCGATTATGCCCCACCAGAGAAAAGCGAAATTGTCAACAGGGACTGAAGAAGCGAGAAAAAGAAATAAAATAGGGCGACGATTTCCTCAAAAACCAAGCATGAGTGATAGCCCTACTTGGGAATTCAAGGATGTCTTCGCTGGACTTATCAAGATATGCGGGATTGAATACCGACATAGTGGTGCACAAATTGCCAACAAAATCGGAGTGCAAACCGATCTGACAAAAACTTGGAGAATGAGGCGGATATGTTGTTAAAGATCAGAGAAAAGTGAAAAAAAGCAATTTGATCTTTGGATTCTTGGAGGTAGCCAAATACCCGAATGGGTTGCAAACATTGTACGTACCAAAGAAAGGCGGAAAGTTCGTATGTGTGTAGATTATAGGGATGCTGAATCGAGGCTAGCCCTAAAGACAACTTCCCTTTGCCACATATTATTGCATTTGGTTGACAACACGCGAGGACATTCATGGTTTTCCTTCATGGGCGGCTTCTCGAGGTACAACCGGATAAAGATGGATCTAACGACATGGAAAACCACATTCATAACCATGTGGGGCACTTTTTGTTATCAAGTGATGCCGTTTGGACTAAAACGCGAGGGCAACATACCAAGAGCAATGGTGACTCTTTTCCATGACATGATGCACAAAGAAATAGAAGTATCGTGGATGATATGATTGCAAATCCCGAGCAGGAGGAAGAGCACCTACAAAACTTGAAAACTATTCCAAAGACTACGGAAGTACCAATTGAGGCTCAATCTGCCAGTGTACCTTCGCCGTTATACGGAAAACTCTAGGGTTCGTAGTAAGCGAGAAGAGGATTGAGATTGATCGGATAAAGTGAAAGCCATCAGGACCTTTCACCACCCCCCCGCCTTGAAGGAAGTCGCGGTTTCTGGGGAGGCTGAATTATATCTCTCGTTTCATTTCCCAATTAACCAACCAATGCGACCGGTCTTGGACTTCTTAGAAAAAATAATCTGGCGTATGGGATGAAGAATGTCAAAAAGCCTAGAAAAGATCAAAAAGTACGACAAATGCTCCAATTTTAGTCGCACGATGCAGTCGACCACTAATTCTCTACTTATGGTCTTGAGAATTCAATGGGATGCGTCTTTGGGGCACCACGATGAGTCAAGAAAAAAGAGCAAGCCATCTATTACCTAAGCAAGAAATTCAATGATTGCGAAGCAGCGGTACCCTTGATCACAGAAAGCTGTGTTGTGCTCTAGTTTGGGCTACCAAGCGGCTCGAGCAGTACATGTTATACCATACTACGGTTGATATCCAAGCTAGACCCATTAAAGTTCTTAATGGAGCGCCCGGCGCTAATTGGGAAGGATGGCCCGATGGCGGATGCTCTTATCGAATTCGACATCGTATATGTTAATCGAAAATTTGTAAAGGGAGTCGTAGCGGATTTCCTGGCTAGTCGTGCCGGATGACTATGAGGCATTGAACTTTAGTTCCCCGGACGAAGACTTGATGTGCATTACAAGCGAAGAAGAGATTTGGATGATAAGTCATGGAAACTTTACTTGATGGAGCCTCAGCGCCCCGGACATGGGATAGAGGCGTGCTAATTTCACGAGGGCGTCTATTATCCTTTCACAGTGATTGGAATTCTTCTGCACAAACAATATAGGCTGAATCTGAAGCTTGCATCATGGGGGTGAACTTCGGCCATCGAGAGAAAGGTTAAGGAACAGTGTTGGAGATTCGTCCTTAGTCATTTACCAATTGCGGGGGAGGGAAACCGAGACCGAAGTTGGTCAAATATCACGAATTGATCAGAGCTCGTCAAAGAGTTCGAAAAGGGTAAACTTCAATTACCTGCCCGACAAGAAAATCGGATGGCGGATCATTGGCAACCTTGGCATCCATGTTTAAAACAAACAAGGCAGAAATGAAGCCCATTGAGATGCGAGCGTTTGAAAAGCTGCTCATTGTTGTAATGTCTGAGGGAAGAGATTTGATGGAAATCCATGGTACTATGACATCTTGCAATATGTCAAGCTTGAAAGTATCGAAGGGCAAGCGACAATGAGCGCTCAGAAAAATGGCAACAAAATATGTCCTAGATGGGAAATCCTATATAGGAGAAGTCATGATCAAACATTCTTTGAGATGTGTGGATGCAGGGGGGCGAAGAAATCTTATTTGAAGTACATGGCGGGATCACGTGGAGCAGCGCATGCATGGCTGTCTATAGCCGAAAAATTATGAGATCTGGTTATTTACGGTTGACCATGGAGGAGATTGCATCGATTCGCGAAAATGCCACAAATGCCAAATTCTATCGACAAGATTCATGCACCCCATCGCCTTTACACACCATGAATTCTCGTGGCCTTTCGCGGCATAGGGCATGGGCGTCATCAGGCGAGATCCATCAAAAGCCTCCAATGGGCACCGTTTCATTTTGGTCGCCATAGACTACTTCACTAAATGGGTAGAGCAGCGTCTTCGCCAATATCACGAGGAGGACTACGGTTTGTAAGTTCTTAAAGAAGGAAATTATTTGTCGTCACGGATTGCGAGAGGATCATCATCGACAAACGCGCTTCCCCGAACAACAAAATGATGAAGGGCGTGTGCACTCAATTCAAGATAACACACCATAATTCCACGATCTATCGTCCTAAAATGAATGGGCGATGGAGGCGACAAACAAGAATATAAAGAAGATCATAGCGAAGACTACGGATACCTACAAGGATTGGCATGAGAAGTTGCCTTTTGCCCTTTACCGCCTATAGGGCGTCCATTCGCACATCAGCAGGGGCAACACCCTACTCCTTGGTGTATGGTGCCCAGTAGTACTCCCAATTGAGGTAGAAATTCCGTCCCTCGGGTCTTAAGCGAAGTAAAAAGCTGGAAGAAGGCTGAATGGGTGCAGGCGGACTCGACTAGCTAAATCTCATTTGAAAAAAAGACTAAAGGCCATTTGTCATGGTCGGATGTACCAAAAGCGGATGGTGCGGGCTTACAACACAAAGTGCCCAAGAGAATTCAAAGAAGGGGATTTGGTACTCAAGAAAATCCTCCTATCGAGAAAGATTCTCGAGGAAAATGGATGCTTATTTAGGAAGGACCGATGCGTCGTAAAAAAGGCCTTCTCGGGAGGAGCCACGATCCTCTGAGAAATGGACGGGGGACGAGCTGAAAAATCCCGTAAATTCTGATGCCGTCAAGAAATACTATCTCTAAAAAAAAAAAAATTGGAAGCTCGGGATGAAAACAAAAAAATCAGGCGTCTTGAAGCAAAGGAAGGACTCGAGTTGAAAACCCATGAAAAGAGGCGGCTCGGGTAAGTTGAAAAGTTGAATATCCGAAGAGAAGGGTATCTTCATGAACATTTGTGAAGAAGGCTTGAGGCAAAAAAATTCTACACCGGTTGTGGTCATGTATCATTCATATCGAAGATAATGAGGATCTTGTATTTTCATACTTAACTCATGTGTGTCATACCTTTCTTTTTAAGATATCTCAAAAGCCCTTAATCGTAATAAAACCCGTGTTTTTGAGCATCCATTCTGGCCTTCTTGTCAATTTCAGTCAAATAAGATAACATAGGCTTATAATGAAACAAGAGATTTGAACATTACTATGATTTAACCTTGAAAATGCGGTGATCAAAAAAGCGATGTTAACTCAGTCCTCAGTTCCCTACATAATGGCTAGGGAAGTGTGAAGCTTTAAACAACCAGGTAGGATGACCAATGGCACATGACCTATCTATTCAAGGAAGGCACACGAGATAAAAAAGAGATCTCTTGGGTGAAAACGAGAAGGGCACCCCTAAAAAAAAAAACTCTTTAAAGTGAAAACCGAAAGGGCACTTTAAAATTCAAATCATAATTGGAGAAAAAGAAAGGTTGAGATGGTTGAACTTTGGCGGTGAGGCGGAATATCGATGCTGTAAAAAAGGAAAGCGAACATCAAGATCAAATCGGGATCAAAACAAGCCCACCAAGATATTGACTCTCATGCATCATGAATAGTCGGACATCACTAGGATTAGGAGCATGTCAATTCATTCATTTGTCATAGCATTTTGTTTTCATCTCAAGCGGTATCTGCAGATCAAAAAGAGACATCGAGAGCCATCGTGGTGTTAATCCCAAATGAGAAGACAATGTTTTTACATACAAAAGGCACATGTTTTCAAGCTCAGAGAGAGGTTCTATATAGGAAGAATCCTTCTCTCACGAGGTTTTGAAAGCTGAAAGTTCTATATAGGAAGGGTTGTGCTCTCGGGGTGAAGACTTCATGATTCTATATAGGAAGGACTCAGTCAAAGCAATTCACCCATGACACACAAGATTATATAGGAAATCTGCTGTGTCAAAAGCGAAAAGTTCTATATAGGAAGGGCTCAGAGCTTTATTGTCTTAAGTAAAAGGTTCTATATAGGAAGAACACAGTAACTCCAAGATTCGAGAGCGCAAAAAGTTCTATATAGGAAGGGTAGTGGCTCCAAGGTGAAGACTCATGATTCTATATAGGAAGAACTCCCGGTCAAAGCAATTCACCTATGACACGAGGGTTATATAGGAAACTGTTGTGTCGAAAGCGAAAAGTCTTATATAGGAAAGGCTCAGAGCTTCATTGTCTTAAGTGAAAGGTTCTATATAGGAAGAACCTGTAGCTCACGAGATTTCAGCACCAAAAAGTTCTATATAGGAAGGGTAGCGGCTCGAGATTTGAAGACTACTTGATTCTATATAGGAGGAACTCCCGGTCGGAAGAATCCATCGATGGGCAAAAGGTTTTATATAGGAGAAACCAGCGTTGAAAGCAAAGAGTTCTATATAGGAAGGACTCCAAGCTTTATTGTCTCAAAGTGAAAGGAAGGACTCATAATTCGGGATGTTAAGCGAAGGGTTCTATATAGGAAGAGCACTGTAGCTCCAAGATCGGAAGGTGACGAAGCTCTATATAGGAAGAACTTACGAGCACTGAAGATTCAGCCAAGGAAAAGCGGAGATGTCAAAAAAATTCGTTTTCCAAGGCTACAAGGAAGTCGATAAAAATGAGTGCTTATGAATCTTTGCTTTGTTTCCCATTCCATGAGAACAAGCAAGAGGCAAGCTATAATCACTCATTTTCACTTGTAAATATATTAATATTGCATGTATATTTATTATATGAATGTTACTAATATAAGGTGGTGTGTGCATGTATAAGCTATGTATCGTATTAGGGGTGTATGTATGTCGCGTATGTATCTAAGTATGGCGTATTTGATTAATATATAGATGTTATGTTAATTATATGTATGATTATCGTCGTATACTAGAATATTATATTAATTAATGATTGTATAATATAAGTATACATTTTTCGTATGTATATGTATTCTTTATTATAATTATATTATTATTATTTATTATTGGTGACAAAATGAAAAAATTAAATATATTAAACCCCAAATAAATTTACGGTCCAATTACAAATTCAATTACAAGGCCGGTTGGCCCAAATCTAAATCTTATCTAATTACAATGTATGCGGTAGCGTAGGGCGTTGGATCAGATCGATCCAGCGGCCGCGCGATCTAACAGGAAGTCAAAAATATACGCGGTAGCGTGTTCCACGCGTATGGACGTTCGAGTGCCCGCAGCGCGTGTGGTCCCTGCAGCGGACGCTTTAACATCCCAGCAGCGTAAGATCCGCAGCGTACGACTCCTCATTGCGGAGCTCCGTGGCGAAATCGAAGCCGTCTCATCAAATCGAGGCTTCATCGGGCCGATCGTTCTTCAAGCCATCTCGGCCGTTAGATCGGATCGATCTAGCCCGAAAAAAACGTCTGGCATTTGGCGAGAATATCCATATCGCCACGCGCCGATATTGAGTCCCCGTGTTGAGAATATGCCCAAGACAACAAGCAAAAGTGTCGATTCGGATCGAAAAAGAAGATGCAACTTGCAACAAGCGAGAGACAATAATATATATGAAAGCAGGGGCTTTTGTAACAAAAAAAAAAAAAAAAAGCAAAAGTAGTAGTAACAAAAAAAAGGGGATAACGGAGATCTTGTAGAAACAAAAAAAATTGTAACAGTCAAGTGATAATCAAAAGACAATCCAGTGGTAAATTTTTGTCTCTTTTTCTTACTTGTTTTCTTTACATGCATATCTGAAATAGAACAAAAAAAGAAACAAAAAAAGGGAGTAGTCTTACGGCGTTGTTTGTGGGTCTTCCCTTCCTCGGTGATAAGCCTTTAGGCTTCTACAAGCTAGATACAGTGAACTAAAAAGGAGGAAGACCCTTTGTAGTTTTGTTTTGGTCTAAAAAAAAATTTTTTTTGGTTCGTATTTCCTAGATCTAGAGGCGAATAAGGTATATCCTCTGAATCAACCTAGGATTCGTATTGAGGCGAAAAGGGGGGTTGTTTTGGTGTATTTTGGAGACTCCGGTTTTGAGTTGCGGTTAGCGTGGCGCGGCGGAGAATCTGGTGGCGGCAGCCGGATTATAGGTTTTATAAGAACAAGCGAGAAAAAGAAGAACATGGGCTATATGGCGAAGAAATAAAGCGAATGGCCAAAAATTTGGTTTTGGCCTAAAAAGAGGTTTATATAGGTGTTTTTTATTTTGCTAAATGGGTAAATTACACACTTAATCCCACAGCGTTTTCAATATTTTCATTTTTGTCTTGCCGCGTGGTATAATCACAATCCAGTCCCCACGATATTTCAAAAGGTTACAATCTAGTCCCTAAATTACACGAATCAGTTTTGAATGGTAAAATTACACCTTAACCATCCGCGTTTTTGAATTTTTCATTTTGGAGTACGCCCCTTGGTCTAATTACAATTCTGGTCCTTTTAGGTTTTGTTTGTTTATAATTTAGTCCCTAAATTACATATTATTGTTCTTTAATTTCTGCCATTGACTTTTGTTTTTCTTTCATTTTGATCTGTATTCTTTGTAAATATTCATGTTAGTATTATAATCGTATATATATATTGATAATCTATTATTTTATTTTATGTCCCTCATATATGACTCGTAGTTTTATGTTTATATGTATATATGTGTTAAAAATGGTAGTCATGTTTTTTATCAGGTTACTCGTATTAAAGCATGCTATGTTCTATCGACTAAGTAAAGCGACAGCATGTTCTTGTATTTTTGTACACATTGTATGTTTCCTTGGCTTTTAGGTTACGTGTTAGTATGTCTTCTTTATTGTATAATATATTGTTCATATATGTTGAAATATGTTTTATTAATAGCATGTATGTCTTTTTAAATATTTGATAAATCTACATATAACGTAATTATTCTGCATTGTTGTTCTAACTTGTTAAAGTTGTTTTTATTTATCATTTAGAATAATATGTATGTATGCATGTTTTAATCTAGTATATCATTTATTAGATTAGTATCTTATTATGTGAATATCTCTTGTCTTTAAATTATCTGTCATGTTTTATATTTTTGCCACTAAGATTGCATATGATTTATAACTTCGTTAATGTGCGAGTCCTTTTATCCGAAGCGTAAAGCGGGGCAGTATCAAGCGTAGTGATAGTGGTTGGGCGTTTATTCTCGGGTAGCGGGACCCTTAAAATATATTCGCAATTATGACCGAATTTAAAAAATAATCGTCACTCTAATCAGAAAAATCAATATTAATAAAGCGGTAATTATTAAAGTACCAATTTTGGGCGGTGTGGGGTGCTAATCCTTCCCCATCCGTAACCGACTCGAACCCTGTCTTTTGAATCTACGGTTTTATGGTGTCAGGCCTACCTAAGTGGCGGTGGCGACTCAATCTTTAAATAAAATGCGGTTTTTAAAAACCCCACGGAATAAATATTTTATATCAAAAATCACAACTAAGGCGTAGATGGTAGTTTCGTTTATCCCTTGAACACTGAGGAGCCCTTTAAATTAACTTACATATATAGCAGGTCCTTACTTAAATTATCATTTTGATTCATAAAATTCTTATATTAATAAAAATAAAAATTTTGGTACCAATTTTGGCGATGTGGAGTGCTAATCCTTCCCAGTCGATGCTTGACTCCCAAACCCTAATTTTTTAGAAAAAGATTTTTGTTTTTATTTTTCGATTATACGGCCCACGAAGTGGCGATGGCGACTCCATATTTTCAAAATACGAATTTTCCAAAAAATCCCCTTTTAAATTAATTTTCAAAAAAAGGATCTCCCCTTTAATATAATTTATAATTTTTTTGTGACATGGGAAAAAAGTCGCTACGACAGTGTATCAAATAATTATCCATAAATTAAATCATGATAGAAATAAGTCAACTCAAGATTAATTCAAACTTAAATTAACTCAAATATGCAGTAATATTTTATTGTATCAAAACAATTAAATTTAGTTTCGATTATAAAAACTGACCAAATTAATTTGAATTTAAATTGATCCAATTTAATTAATGTTTTATATATTGTGTGTTATGCTTTAAGTTCAAATTACACATTAACTCGACTAAGTTAATTTAAATTTTATTTGATTAATGTTATTTTTGTGTGGTCTCACCTCGACCCAAGTTAGTATGTAAAATACAATAAAAGAAAAAAAAAAACAAAAGAACAAAAAAATGAAACAGTGGTGCCTTTTTGCGCCCTAAGCGCGCCTCAGTAATGCCTTTTTAAACATTGTATCTTCTATTTTCTGATTCACACATATGAATGTTTATGCTACCCTAACTCTTTGTTTTCTGTTAAACATTCGATTATCATATAGGTATGCTTAGGTATGACAATTTAACTGACTCCGATGGGTCTCGACCCGATCTGGTTTGGGTTTTTTTTAATCGGGGGATCGGGAGGCCATAAACCCCTACTCTGTTTCCATCCCGTTTGGTCCTTCAAATTGATTTGCCCCTTAATTTTCATAAAGGTATACCTATAACTTATAGTCAAATGCTTAAATTTATATTTAATTGCTACTTTTACCACATTTTTGCTTCTCCGCACGTCATTTTCATGACAAAATAAGCAAATTTCTTAAAACTAATGCAATATTAAATCAAATTCATGTCATTACCCTATTTTAGTCATTCATCCAAATCAAGGTTAACGAAGTTGCGGTGAAATTTGCCGTAATTTCTCCAAATCTTTGTTAGTAACATTGTCATGACAAAAAGCTTATTTGGGAGTTATTCATGATGAGTTGGTGTTATTTTTGCATGTCATAATCATGTTCAAGGTATGATGTATATTTATATAAATTTAGCCGTTAATGATTCGTGTTGCATAATTTTGTTTTGATTAAATAGAGGTAATTTATTCCTTGTCGGGATTCAAACTATTAGGTTTTCATAGGAAATAGGTGATCTAATCGGGCATATAAGCATAGCGGAAAAATATCTAATGAAGAATTTCACGGATCTCATGTAATCATATTAATGTACGAAGAGGAAATCAAAAATTACCTTGATTTATGATTCGGGAATCGGTTGTGTTGAGTATTTGCCTTTACGAAAGGCATTTGCCCTCTACAAGTATCCACATTCAAATGATGACGAATGGCTATCATAATGCTAGATCCAATCAAGATTTGAAAATCTAGTTTTTGTAGTTTTGGTGGCTATTTGAAATCCCTAGATCCCTACTCAAAACCCTTGGCATACACATACATATATATGACTTGAATAGGGTTAGGTTGAGTTCACTATTATAATTTAATTAAAACTCTTTTCAAATAAATTGTAATTTAAAATTCTTTTATCGATAAAAATTTAAATTCAATAACTCTAGATAAAATGATTTATTTAATAATATTATTTATTTAAAATAAATAATATATTCTAAAATAGATTCTTATCGATAAAAATTTAAATTCAATCAAATCTAGATAATGAGATTATTTGATAATATTATTTATTTATATTATTTTTGAAAAAAATAAAATAAATAAATATTCTATTCAATTTAACCTTTTAAATTCGAATAAAAAATACCTAATAATATAATTTAAAATAAGCGCATTATCTTAAATTTAATATTGAGAGTATTAACCACAACCATTCTTATTCAGATACCTATAATTTCATTTAACGTTTTAGATAAAATACATTTTATTCTACAAGTCATAAGTGGCCTCTAGCAAGACATTATTACCCAAGTTAAATGAAAATAAATCGAGACAACCTTAATTCAGTTTATGTCATAATCTTTTTTATCTCCGATATCTTGATAGAATATAAGGCATAGAAAATGTTAACCTTATATCGTTTATCTTTAGTTTCTCGATGCCCAATTGAACTGACTAAACAAATGACATTGATCTCTATCAACTCATTTGAGCACGACCATGCATTTCTCAGTCTCAATCATCGAGGGGCCCAAAGATATCTCTCTTATGTTAAGAGGATAAATTTCATCTTAATAATTCACATCTCATTGCATGATTCCTTATTATGTTCAAGCATAACCTTTACAATCGTCAATTAAAAATGATGTTTGACTATGTCAAAACATAATATTCATCATGTTCAGAACGTAGCAATTTCGGTTCTAAGGATTCAATGTCACAATGTGTAAGATTAATATATACCTTTAATCCATGTATTAATCTTAAGACGAATCTATCCTAATATTTTTTCTTAACAAATACATATATGAATTTGATTTGAATCTCATTCACATATTCATCTTATGAATATCAATCAAACTTCATACTAATCTTATTATTGTTCCACAATAATAAGCGATTAGAGATATTTAGAATAATAATATTCAATGTTACAAAAAAGCATGCAAATTTATCATAATAATAAATTCAATAATCAAAATATCATGTCCATACAATAAGCCTTAGGGCACTATTTTTAACACAAATGAAAGAAAGTTTTGGGGTTAAAGTATAAACTTTGGAAAAGTTTGGGGATTAAAGTGTAAATTTCCCCAATAAGTAATTTTATTTAGTATAAGTGAATCGGATCAAAAATAAGTACCTTGATATCGGTTTTAAAATTAAGATACGAGAAAAAAGTCTTTGAATTTGGATCGAATAAAATTGTTAAGCGTCTCGGGCGAGGGAAATGTTAGGATGGGTGACCTTGGGAAGGTCCCATAAAAGTGTTTCTAATCGATATTTTGGACTCATTAAAGGTAAAGAATATTGAATGGATTATCGATAAAGGATTTCTAAGAAATTTTATTCTATGGAGATTTTGATAATTATCGGAATAGTAGGTGAGTTAGAAAATTCAGTCTAAGACTTTAGGAAAGGAAA